>OY769903.1:29830025-29850621 GCA_963669185.1 Dyspetes luteomarginatus
TAACCATGCAGAGTGCGTTATTCTCTCACTCTCTTTCTCTCTGTTGCCCTCCAGTAATTAACTCGGACAATTTATGTCCCGGGGCTTTCTCACTCTTTGGTCGTAGCTTAAAATTTTCCTCGCGAGAGGGCGCTCACGCGCGCGCGCTCTGGCGGTGAGCATACGCATTAAATGGCGCGTCCATAGTTCGTCACAGCTGAAAATGCGCCAGTTTTATATATTTTATTTATTTATATATATATATATATAATAAAAAAATAAAACAGTGTGTATATATACATACATATATATAAATTAAAAAATAAAATAGTGCATATATATATATATATATATATATATATATATATAATATGCGTAGATAGTCGTGTTTGAGCTTCTAGGAAACTGGTAAAAGTGGTTTTTATAAACATGATAATATATATTTATAATATGACTCTGTGGGTATTATAAAAAGAGTGTGATGAGACAAAAATACCATGCGCGCGTGTCCGTCGTGAATAATTTTTTTTTAAACGTACAAACGCGAGTCTCTCGCTGCTTATCAACGGAATGTTTCTAATTAACTCGGAGATGAGCGTGGCATGTCGTTCTACCGCACCGTATAATGTAACATCGTGTAAAAGTATAAAATTTATAAACCGAGCTTGTACATTTTATAAAAAAAAGTTACGAGATTGTTTTTTTTTCCTCAACTTTCTATATTTATCGTCTATATATATATTTAATAATTTCACGGTCATAAAATTAATGAATAATGTCAAGTTGAGTAGAGAGAACCTTTAAGCGATGAACTAAAACCTTCAATGTTTAACGGATCATTAAACTACCGTTAATTATTTTTGCATCAGGTCATGAGATTTTTTTTTCTTTTTTTTTTTGTTGTTTATCTATTTTTGATTGCAAGTGGAGAATAAGTTTTTATTACTCGATTCCATGACACTTTTTTTTATTTATTTTTGCTGATATTGACCAGATAAAATGTTAGAAAAAAAAAAAAAAGAAATTATTTTCCATGATTTCTTTATTTATTTATTTTTATTTTTTTTCATTTCACCTGCTCAGTTTTTTTTTTGTATATTTTTGACACCTGTAAAGCGGGGAATGAAGAAATAAAATAGTAACAAGTCTGAGTGAGAGTTGAATTGTATATACGTGGTAAAAGATATCTCGGCAGAGGGGTGTCTCGCGGTGACGCTTTAAGTGGATTACAAAACAGCTGGGGGGCTTCGCGAATCGTCTTGGCTACGATATAGATATAATAATAATAATAATATATATATATATATATATATATATATATATAATTTTAAAAAAAAATATATATATATATATAAGAACGAGGAAATTGAGTGAATTTTACACAGACAGAGGAATCTTCTCTTTTTATCGCGAAACGGAGGATTCGAATAATTTATATTCATCCTGGGCAGCAAGAAATAAAATTTCGAATTATACACTTTAAGACTCGTTAAACGTTCCAACAAAACGCCAAGATCAAAGTTTTTCAAAACATTTTTTTTTTTCCTCCATAATTATTTAATTTTGGAAATAATGGGAGAATTAAATGAAAAAAATAAAATAAAATAATAATTGTGTGATTTGAGGCCGTGTGGGGGAATAAGCATTACGAAATGTGACGAATTAGCGAGAGCCAGCAGGACAGCTTTGTATAATTAAATTTAATCCTTCTCGATCTATATACTCGGTGATGAAGTAAACATATGTATATAAATATATATATATATACACACATATATATATATATATACACATATATATATATATATATATATATATATATATATATATATATATATATATATAGTATGCGTAATACCCGTTAAACGGTGAATCTGATACAAAGCTTCCTCGTATAATGAGTGATCAAGCGAAATTATTCACGGCAGCTTTATTACATCCGAGCGTTTAAGCCTGATAGAGAAAGAGAGACAGAGCGAGCAAGCGAGAGGGCGTCCGGTTCGTTTAACATAATTCTCGTATCGGCGAACCCACCCATATATAGACTGGCGCAGTGAGAATATGGATATATATATATATATATATATACATATATATACATATATATATATATATATATATATATATATATATATATATATATATATATATATATATGTATATATATATGTATATATATGTATATATATATATATATATATATATATATATATGAAAAATGAGATAGAATTACCCGATGGGAGCGTTGAATCGCATCGAGAGTATGAAAAAAAATCAAAATTGGCCTTTATCGATCATGATGATGATGATCATCATCATCGTCATTGAGTCACGACAGACTATTGATCCAAATTTTATTATACCGGCGCTTGATTGAAACATTTTTTTACACTCTCATTTTCATTGCAGCCCGGAAAAAAAAAATAAAAATAAAAAAAATTTGCATCAGGAAAAGTAGAAATTTATTTCGAATTATAGCCGAAATTTAATAACGAAACAAAAATTTAATCGAAGCTCGTTAAATATTTTCCAATTCAGGTATAAATCACCAACGAAATTTTTTTTTAACAATTTTATAATTTCGAATTAAATATTTTTTTAAATTTCTCCATCGTTCGCGAAAATATTTGCATATTAAAAAAAAAAACAAATGACAATTTCAAATTTTTCCGAGATTTTCGCAGTCTAATTTATGATCTTTTTTTTTTTTCGTTTTTTTTTCTTGTCTCAATTGAACTAACTGCATAAGAGTTACTGTATATATATATGGGATTGCACATATATATATATTTATTCCACTGGTGTCCCGGGTTGAACAAAGTGGCGTACTAGATACACAACGCAGTTTGCTTTTCTGGCATGTTGGATGCTGCCAGCTCGGATTCGAGCACATAGACCCACGCACAGTATACTCGATCTCGTACTCTTGTTTGGCTCACGTACTCATATATATATATATATATATATATATATATATATATATATATATATATATATATATATATACATATATACATATACACATAGTCTTATATATGTATATATATGTATATGTATATATCGCCACTATGTTAGTTACGCGTTAGAGTATGTACTGTTTCACCCCTGCCCCCCCCCCACCCCCCTCTCTCTCTCTCTCTCTCTTTCTCTCTTTCATGATACGAAATTTCAGGCAACGAAAACAGGGAAACTGCATTTCCACCAGGCAAACTGGCCAACGTAACAATGAAAAGTTCATTATCCGGAGTGGCTTTGCTCACGCTCTGTTTCCATCCCCAATATATACACGTGGAAACATAAATTTTTGTACATGCATCGTCCTTATGTTCGTAAAGTGTCCCGACAAGGAGGCTGTGTCAGTCATTCGTGTCACGTTAATGAAAATTTTTAACACTGCAATCGTATCTCGAAAAATTTAATTTAATTTTAACCCGAGTTAAATTGGGAAATCTGAGTTTTAGTAATAATTATGAGAGTTGGCGAAATCGATTTTTTTTTTAACGAATTCGTGCATTTTTTGCATTAAAAATGAATCATTGATCGATTTGATATGAATTTTTTTTTATTGCTCTTGTGATTTTTTTTGGTAAAATTAAAGATTTTTTTTTTGTTTGCATTGAAAATTCTAAATTAACGTGCAATTGAAGATAGTGAAAGCGAAGGGAAGTTTTTTTTTGTTTTTTTGTGTAATTGAAGATTTTTTTGTTGCATTGAAATTTTTAAATTAACGTGTAATTGAAAAATTTAATTTAATTTTAACCCGAGTTAAATTGGGAAATCTGAGTTTTAGTAATAATCATGAGAGTTGGCAAAGTCGATTTTTTTTAACGGATTCGTGCATTTTTTGCATTAAAAATGAATCATTGATCGATTTGATATGAATTTTTTTTTATTGCTCTTGTGATTTTTTTTGGTTAAATGTAAAGATTTTTTTTTTGTTTGCATTGAAAATTTTAAATTAACGTGCAATTGAAGATAGTCAAAGCGAAGGGAAGTTTTTTTGTGTAATTGAAGATTTTTTTGTTGCATTGAAATTTTTAAATTAACGTGTAATTGAAGATATTGAAAGCGAAGGGTTCTCTATTCTCGATTTTTTAAAAAATAAATATCTTTATTCTTCATATTCAAAATGTAATATTTTTCAATTCGTTTGGTGATTTTTTTATTTCCCATAAATATATTTTTTTTTTCTTTTATTTGTAACTGCAAAAAAGTGCAAAAAAGGTCTTCGACTTTTTTTTTTTTTTTGGTCAATTCTTTTCCTCTCTACCTCTCCAAAATGAGAGCGATCACTGGCTCTCATATTTCTCTTTTTTGTCAAACTTTTTTTTTTTTTTTTTCAATATCTTCCATTTCGGGAAAAAAAAAAAAAAAAGAAAAAAAACGAAACGAAAAATGTATAAATTTTGTTTTTTTCTATGGAAATAAAAAATTATTGGTATTTGGAAAAATATGGGTTGACTGGGCTGTCACGTTGTGTGTGACAGCACGTTCAACCACTGCGAACTCCACGTTGTCCATATTGACTTTGAAATATATGCAATTTTTTATCTCTCCTGTTGTCCTATTTTTTATTTTTGAAATTCTGGCACAGGTCAGAATATATTTATTTGCCTCGATTCGTGATGTTGGTAGTCATGTAACTATTTACACCGAGTTACAGTTCACTGTGTATAGATAGAGAGAGAGAGAGAGAGAGAGAGAGAGAGAAAGAAATTTCCTCGGTCGAAAACATACGCAGGAGGAGACGATTCTCTGTTTTCTCTCTCTCTCTCTCTCTCTCTCTCTCTCCCGCATTTCACCTCAGTGAATATTTATCGTCCGTGAGTTAACGCGTTCTCTTCGTGCTCGAAGGACGAGGTAGACGAAGAGGAAACTGGGAAAACGATGTCTCCCTAATGTTCTCGAGGATCCACCCTTTAAAATCCTCCCTCTTCCTATTGCATTAAACATAAAACATGCTGGTAATAGTATCTGGAAACAGCACGGTAAAACACCCAAACTCGAATAATATTCCCTTTGTGTACTTGTATATTCAAAGTTCATTTATACCGTACAAAAGTCTGTACATATATATATAGATATATATATATATCATTATATATATATTTATTTATATACAGTTGGCAATAATTACAAATTTCGTAATTTTCAATGATATTTATATGGATACGTCAATTTTTAAATAATCGTTAATTAACACCCAAACTCGAATAATATTCCTTTTGTGCACTTGTATATTCAAAGTTCATTTATACCGTACAAAAGTCTGTACATATATATATAGATATTTATTTATATACAGTTGGCATTAATTCCAAATTTTGTAATTTTCAATGATATTTACATGCATACGTCAATTTTTAAATAATCGTTAATTAACTCCCAAACTCGAATAATATTCCCTTTGTGTACTTGTATATTCAAAGTTTATTTATACCGTACAAAAGTCGTTACATATATATATATATATATATATATATATATATATCTATATATATATATTTATATACAGTTGGCATTAATTACAAATTTTGTAATTTTCAATGATATTTATATGCATACGTCAATTTTTAAATAATGGTCAATTAACACCCAAACTCGAATAATATTCCTTTTGTGTACTTGTATATTCAAAGTTTATTTATACCGTACAAAAGTCGTTACATATATATATATATATATATATATATTTATACACAGTTGGCATTAATTACAAATTTCGTAATTTTCAATGATATTTATATGCTTACGTCAATTTTTAAATAATCGTTAATTAAATCATAAACAATTCATTGAGGTCATGAGGGTAAAGATATTTAATGTTTTTATATTAATTTTAAAAAATTTTGTTGACCAAAGCACAAAATTAGAAAATTGTTCACTATCTGCAGCTGCTGCATCTGTGCTGAAAAGTTTGCTGAAAATGATTGTATTTTTTTTTTTTCCTTAATATTTTATTACATAATTTACAATTTGCAATAAACCATCGAAAACTCCACGTTCAATTGAACAGTTTTTAAATTAAATTAATGCTTACAATAATTTTTTTTTTTTTAAACTCCATATATATATATATATATATATATATATAGTGTACAGATGAAAATTAAAAAAAATTGCAAATCTTTCTACAGAGTCATTAATTCCGTTATTATGCCACTAAAATCTTCACACAGATAAACTTTTTCATTTAAATTGTCCAATATAATTAAACGGTTTAATTAATCGAGTATTAATTAGAAGGAAAAAGCTGTATCGGGAAAACGATGAACAGGGACAAGTGGAAGGGGGAGTTTAAAGAGCCGTGAAATAATTTCCATTCGTTGGCTATTTTCTTGGCTGAAAAGAGGTGAAGATGGCTATGAGCGAGCATGAGGCAGAGGAAACTGTACAGAAAGAGGAGACTATATATATATATATATATATATATATATATGTGTATAGTCTCTTTTATATATATATCGTCTCTTATATATATATATATATGGAACTGGTTTTGTTGAACCTCTTCCACGCAATTCTCACAGAATGTCCCTTTGTTGGATCGGAGAAAAGAACAGAAAGAGAGAGAGAGAGAGAGAGAGAAAGAAAGAAAAAGACTGCGGCTTTTATCGGCGAATCGATGTACTCATTATCGTGAGAGCTGTGCGGTCCGGCAAAACGACGAGCAAAGCCACACGAGAGCACGGGAGAAAAAAAAATAAAAAATATAAAAAAAAAGAAAAAACGAGCAAAGCCACGCGAGCTCTCAGGCGTCTTGAAAAAAATTGCAAAACGCTCTCGACGAGATGCATTCAAAATTACAGTCCAAGGTGGAAAAAAAAAAAAAAAGAAACCACCAATTTCGCGAGTGGCAGATTTTTTTTTTTTTTTTTTTTTTTCACTTTCTCGCACTTCGCAAAATTGTAAAATCACAAAAATAATTCTTTCCCATTTCTTCGATGAAAAAAAAAAAAATTATACGCCATTTTTCTTCAACCCAGTGGAAAAAGTTGACCTGGGCGTCTGTTCGCCCAGGTCAACAGCTGGGTGACAGGGCAAAAATCACAAGAAGGAAATAAAAAAAAGCTTCGAACATTATTACGTATATATATATATATATATATATATGGAGTGTATATAGAGGGATGAAAAGCGCGCGATTGGAATTTCCACAAGAGTTGGTTCGGTATTACCCACTGAGCGTTTGGAGCACTTTGCCCGAATGCTAGCATCGTTTTATACCCTCAATATGGAAGTGAAGCAAAGACTTTGGCTTTTATATATATATATATATAGTACTTCTCTCTCCCTCTCTCTCTCTCTCTATATATATATATATATATATATATATATATATATATATATATATATATATATATATATATATATATATATATATATATATATATATACATATATATATAAAACTAAGTATAAAGTACTTTTATACATTACTTATGTAATAGATATGTACACACAGATTACACTTACATAGAATTGGCTATAATGGTTCGCTGGAATTGTTCAGAAAATTCTCAATAATCCGAACGAGAACGATAATAACAATAAACTCCGAAACGCGACGCGCCAGTTTGAAAAATTAAAGCTCTAAAGAGTCTTTTTCTCTCTCTCTCTCTCTCCCCCTCTCTTCCCTTCTTTCTTACGGCCATTTTCTCATGCTCTCCGTCCACCATTTTCTCTTCATCGTCGCGGTGTGAAATCGTTCCCCCTCTTTTTTTTTTTTTCTTGTGATAAATTCGTAATTTACGAGCCGATTGAGAAAATCACGTCCCCGTGGAGCTTTCAATTGTTTGAACGAGCTAAACTCTCTTTTATTCTGCCCACATCTAGCGGCATTTTCCTCCATTAAATTTCCTCTCATATTTTACATCGTCAGGGGAAAACTCGTAAAAGCACAAATTTTCCCCACTGGTTTTCCGGTTGTGAAAATTTAACGGGTGATATGTATATATATATATATATACATATATATATATATACAGCCTGACACATAAACGGATTAACATTTGAAATTTACATACATGTAGAATATAGATATAGATTTATATATATAGATATATAATATACAGTTTATTATGTGAAATTGCGAGTATATACGAAATTGACGAATGATTTTCAGTCACGCGAGAGCAAAACGTGACGAGATAAACTCAACGTACAAATTTCATTAGCAACCCTCGCTGTCTGACTCGGCTAAATTTATATTTAAAAAAATATACAAGGCGGCATCTCACGCATTCGAGCTTTTACGTGCCGGAAATTAAAAGCTCCCTTTGGCACCGATATTTATATATATATATATTTTTTTTTTTTCTTTTTTTCTTAACAAAAAAAAATATAATTCGTCATACTCGCGGCTGCAGGAAAATTATTTTAGCATTTTTATTTTGCTCCCACATTCACCTTCCGAAGGTTTATGAGAAATTTCATATTAAAAATTGTTCTAGCTGCCATTTATTGGATTTTACGGATATAATGCACCCTCGCGTCTCTTATAATTTTTTCATAAATTTATACAATGGGAAAAATAAATTCATATTCATTGATCGCAAATTTAAAAATATATATATATATATATATTTTTTTTTTCCACAGTATTCCCTTCACAATTTCGAATGCAGCAGAGATAAAACTTTACCTTTCTTTTTTCTCCATCGTCTGTTTGCTCGAGTGAATTTTTAAATTTGATCGGTTGGACTAAAATATTTCACGAGAAGTTTTACGAATTTTCAAGCATTTTTCTCTCTCTCTATCTCCCCATCCCCTGACGTGGGAATAATATCGTATTCTCTTGGTTGAATTTTTTTTTTCCAAATTCCCTCGAGCCGGACATCGTGATTCAGCATTGTCCACTTCATCCCCTTTCATTGTTGTATACACTGGAATTATTGAGTGTATTTGAAAAGAAAAAAAAAAAAATTACTCAATTTTAATGGCTTTTGTACAGTCGGATCTCGTTATAGTGAAGAATTCAAATGGCATTCCTCCACTTTCTCAATTTTTTTGTTTTTTGTCTGCTAACTCGATAATCATTTAATAAAGGGAGTGAGAGGGCTGATTGAAATATTTTTTTCTCGTATACAAAAAAAATGTTTCCTCTCTTTTCAATGCAACTAACGAGATTCGACTGTAGCAGAATTGAAGATTTAAAAAAATCTTTAATTCTTCCGTTCAATGGTTGAAATATTCGTAAAAACTTACGTCGATTGAACGGATAAAAGTATGCAAAGGGCGAGTTTTCAGAGACCCTCGTTCGTAGGGATAAAAAAAAATGTTCTTTTTTTTATGCCCAATTTTTTTTTTTTTTTTTTTTTTCACGATGTAGTTCAACATTGAGAATTTTCATTATTCGAGCACGTGACTGATCCTCTCGAAAACGAGTATGTATGCACGCTTTGAAGCGATTTACACACTTGTTGTTTTTTTTTTGCACATGGAATTTTTTTTTTTTTTTTTCGCGTATCACTCGAGCCCGAAAATGTAGAGAGATAACGAGTGCAGATTTCTCTCTCTCTCTCTCTCTCTCTCTCTCTCTTTATGGTTTTCTCTGTCTGTCCCCGGTATTGCAATTCTCTTGGAAATTCACTGGCTCGGTATAACGATGACCGGAGCTCCATTCTCGCGCTCCGTTAAATCGCAATATCCTATTAACCACGTACGTACACACATAAGTATTTATTATGCGCACTCTAAGCATTTCCTCTGTTCGCCTTTTCTTGTTTTTTTTTTTTTTTTTTATTTTTTTAATTTTTTATTACTAGCTCTCTGTGTTCCCCACCAGAGTAATTTCAAGATTTCAACAGCTAAAAACAATATTCTTGACACATATAGAAGAAGAAAAAAAAATCCATTTGTGATTTATGAATTTTTGATTATTTTACGTGTGATTTTGTTTTCATAACAAAATATATTAAATATTAAATTGGAATTGAAACAATTGCAATGAACTTTTAAAAAATTAATACCAATTTATCAATATAACGATGAATATTTTTTTGCACTTTTCAATATTTCATCGGTTTTTAATTAAAATAAATTAATACACGAACAAAAATTTAATTAATTTCCTTTTTATCAAAAAATAAATAATAAATATATATACATATATATATATTCAATCTCAAAAAATGTAATACCTCAATTTTTCTCCAATTGAAGGAAATTTCTTTCCAATAAAGCCAATAATATAAACCATCCAATACACAAACTTCAGGCAATTGATGAAAAAAATATATATATCAAATGAAATCTCTACCTATATCGTATCAACAAATGCCCATATCCGGTGTAGTGCATATCGGTCATTTTTTTCAAGCATAATAAAAAATAAAAAAATTCTCAATTTTCATGAATTTAGCTGAGACTGGAGAACTCGGCTAATTTTAGTACCTCGCTCTCTCTCTCTCCCTCTTTTTCTCCCCCCCCCCCCCTGCCCTCTCGCCACCGAGTTATTCTTCAAGCGAATTCAATTACGCACGTCAGAGCCCTCCTCGTTGGAGGCCAGGTGGATCGTGTGTGTACGATCCTTGGGTGGCGCGTACCATACGCGACAGAGAGAATGAGGGAGGGAAGGAGAGAGAGAGAGAGAGAGAGAGAGAGAGAGAGAGAGAGAGAGAGAGAGAGAGAGAGAGAGAGAGAGAGAGAGAGAGAGAGAGAGAGAGAGAGGAGAGGGGGGAGAGAGAGAGAGAGAGAGAGAGAGAGGGGGGGGGGGAGAGGGAGGGAGGGAGGAGAGGGAAGAGAGAGAGAGGAGAGGGGAGAGAGAGAGGGCGGTGGAGAGGGGGAGGGATAGAGAGGGAGGGAGGGAGGGAGGCAGAGAGAGACACAGAAGGAGAGAGCGGGTTGGCAAGTAGAACAAGCCAGGTATATACACCTCTCTAAATGTACACACGACTCCTATATATGCATACAATTCTCTATCCCCGTGCATTGCCATTACATGTATGTTGGATATGCATATATATACAGTGCGTTTCACCTGGTCATTCGGCAGAGCTATATATATATATATATATATATATAGGACTAGAACGTAGGTAGAGAACGTTATAGTTCCATACTCTCTCATGCGGAAGTCTCGCCATGGAAATATTACATGAACACACACAAATACACTCACATGCACACAGGCAACGTACACTTGAGAATTCGCTATGCTCTCATGTTTCCTCTGTTATATGAACTATACAGCTTGAATATACTCTGATATATATGTACAACGTTCTCTACCTGTTTCTACGTCTATATTTATGTATATATATAAGATATATTTTCCATATGTATATTTATAGGCGTGCAACATTACGTATATATATATATATATATATATATATATATATACATATATATATTTATATATATATTTATATGTGTATATATGTATATATATACATATATGTATACACGTCTGTTTGCTTGTACATGTATATAATGTATCTAAGAATTGTACATATACATAATGGTGAATGCATCTGCATACATATATCTACGCTCCAGAGATGATTAAAGTCGCGTAGCGTGATTACAACTCTCTCGTACAAGTGATATGATGTGGGGAAAGTGACCTCTAGAATCTCCTCGCTTGCTCTTCTTCGTCACGTCATTGCGAAAGTTCCCTCGTCAACGTCGCACAACCCTCAGCTGTTTACACTTTTAAAGGACTTGTGCCTCGAGCTGTGCTTAAAAAAAAAAAAAAAAAAAAAACAGAGAAAACAAAAAATATAATAAAAGCAGAGGAAAAAATAAAATAAATGGTCTGGATTTAAACGTTACACTTTGCCATGTTCTATATATATATATATATATATCGAAATTTGTAATTTGCGATAATAGAAATTTTGAAAATTTATATACGAATAAAAATGTATTTTGATAATTTTGGTTAAATTTTTTTAATTTTTAATTAAATTAGAAAATTATTGTAATTGATTGTTTTTTTTTTTTAACTGTATTTTGTTATTTTTTTTTGTTTTAATCGAATTATATTATATTTTTGTCGCAATTTTATTGACTTTGATGAAAATTAGACCGATAGCTAAAATCAAAGAATAAAATTATTAGAGATAAATTTAACAATTTTTATGATTTTTTTGCTAAATGTAGTCCAGTCCTATATTATTATTATTATTATTATTATTATTATTTTAATAGAGGATAAAATATTAAATGAACAAGAAAATATTGCTTGAATAAATACGAGCTTATAAATATCGCAAAGCTAAAATAAATTTTACGTATGAGATAATATTTGATATAAAAAAAATAATAATTTGAATATTGATTAGGATGATGAGCTTGTCCATAAGATCAATTTTTTTTTTGTTTCTTTCTCGAAACGTTTCGTGATCTCTCTGCCTATATTAGACGATAAAAAAATGTCGAGTTTAGTGATGCGCTTCGTCGTCTCTTAATATACTGTCGTGGTGACGAGACAGCAGTGGCAGCAGCAATAATCTCGATATAGGAGAGCTATAGGAGAGAGCATAGGAGAGCTTTTGGGTGGGCAAAGATCTCTAAAGCGAGAATGACAAGAGCTCTCTTGTGTAACCGCATCAGAGCGTATCAAAGCAGGAACATCAGTCGGTGAATCCTCACACGAATCCATAGTTAGGTACAAAGGAGATGAGTGGAGGGATCTTTATATATATATATCTATATATCTATATATATATAGATATATATATCTATATAGATCTATGCATATCTATATATATACATCTATATAGATCTATGCATATATATATATATATATATATATATATATATATATATATATATATATATATATATCTATGTATATCTATGTATATCTGTATATATCTATATAGAAGCATGGCGATTGTGGGATGGGAATATCGTTGTAGTATCAACTAGACAGAAACAAGACTGTCGAAGCGTAAATGTGTGCTTGGTGAATCGAATATTACAAGCTGTTCTCTTCCTGCATACATACATATATATATATATATAGGACGAGTTGAGGGACACTAACATCGAACCAAGGCATATATATATATATATATATATATATATATATATATATATTGGGCATTCTACACGAAATTAACGATTTGGAAACAGAAAGTGTAGGGGAACAAAAAAAATTGTCTCCAACGAGCGAAGTAAAGAAGTCTTTTGGAATTTTTTTTTTTAGGTTCCCTAATTGGATTTGGTTTTTTTTTGTTTGAGCCACTTTTGCCAAATGAAACATCTTTGAAAAATCACCTCGGACGAAAATTCTTCCACTTTATGCGGAATTTTCCGTGTATGCATGTATGTATGTGTGCATACATAAATCTTTACCGTCCATCGCTCCTGTTCACCGAGCGGAAAACTTGTACGACCGGCTCTCACTTTGCCCCATCTCACTTTTCTCTCTCTCTCTTTCTCTCTCTCTTTCTCTCTTTCTTTCTCTCTCTCTCTCTCTTTCTCTCTTTCTTTCTCTCTCTCTCTCTCTTTCTCTCTTTCTTTCTCTTTCTCTCTCTCTCTCTTTCTCTCTTTCTTTCTCTCTCTTTTTTGTGGTTCTAGAAAATTTAGCGGCAGGTAGCAAATTTTCCATTTAGACGGTTTGCTTTGTTCTCATTCTCGTTTCTTTTTCGTTTTTTCATTTTTTTTTTTTTTTTGTTCGTTTTTAGTTATCGAAATATTTCACGTCGAGACATTGAGTCGTTCTAACGAGCCGGAAAATTTCTTCAAAAAATCTCTAATGTTCAGCCACAAACGCTGCAATATATAACACGTCAGTTGTCTGACTATTTTTTTTTTTTTTTTTTTTTTTTTGCAAAACGAGTGGGAAATGAAAAATAAAAAAAAAATCTCGTACACTTTGTGAGTTTTTTTATTTTTGTTTTTTTATGTTTGAAAATATTTTTCATAGTTCACGACAATTTTACGATTAACATATATGTATATATACGAAAAGTTTTACTGGGGCTTGAAGCTTGTGGCGGTTGGGAGGGGAGAGGGTAGGGAGAGGCGACGTTTGTGAAAACTTTTCGCATAGGTTAAAGAATTTTCCAAGGTTTTTAAGAATTTCTGGTAAATAGAAAATCTTATAGGGACGAGAAAGCTTGTAGTAATAAAAGCCACTAATATATATATATATATAAAATATATTATAAAGTATATATTATGTATTATATATTATAAATTATATATTATATATTATATATTATATATTATATATTATATATTATATATTATATATTATATATTATATATTATATATTATATATTATATATTATATATTATATATTATATATTATATATTATATATTATATATTATATATTATATATTATATATTATATATTATATATTATATATTATATATTATATATTATATATTATATATTATATATTATATATTATATATTATATATTATATATTATATATTATATATTATATATTATATATTATATATTATATATTATATATTATATATTATATACTATATATTATATATATAAAATATTCACTGTAGTATTTGTATAAGGGAGCATATCACGACCCGATCGCTCTCGCTTATTTTTTGCGAAAGCAAAGAAATGTCATAAAATCAATCTATTATGAAATCTTAATATCAATAATAATAAAAGCCACGTAACCTTATTTATAAGTTATTTTTTCGTGGATTTGGAACTCCACAAAAATACTTTTCACACTTAATTTCCGGTTCATAGCATGAAATTTTATAACAAATGTATTATTTATGTAGCTGATTTTAGGGAAAAAATATCTTCGGAATGAGAAATAGTTGGCTCGTGAAAAAGTGTAAAATTTTCCAACTCCATATATATATTTTTTTTTATTCGCAAAAAACGTAATTAAGAAAAGAATCGGATCATATTAAAGTCGATTCTGTGGGAACTCGAGGTTTTGCTTGAAACTTCTCTGCTCTGAATATGAATTTCTTACTCGCTTGGTCCTTGTTCCGGTCTTTATATCGCGTATATATATATATATATATATATATATATATATATATATATATATATATTTCGAAGGAAATGGAACAGTGAAACTTTTTTTTTTTTTTTTTTTTTTTTTTTCACTGTTTTTGCGTGTTCGTCGTCAAGACGACGTCGTCACCATTTTGGTCGTTTCTTTTACTCGAGCCCTTCGTTTTTTCTCGACAAAGTTTGCCATCCTCTGCGCATGCAGCCAGACCCAGTTAGCAGGATGAGAAAATTTATATATATATATATAACATGCGAAATTTTCGAGCGTGTTGGTAGTAACGAGAAAACGTGAACGAAAAAAAAAAAAAAAAAAAAGTCTTTCTCTCGTCGGGCGCCGGTCAACTTTTCATGCGCCACTTCCATCCTCGCATTTCTTTGTTCCTCATCTCTATATCCATGAAAATTTTTATACTCTCACAAATAAGCTTCAACATCCACAATTTTCCATATATATTTTTCCATTTCCTCCGGAAGCAAAAAATCACCCAAAAATTCCTATTTTTCCGCGAATAATTAAATTAAATTTTGAAATAATTAAAAATTAAAAATTAAAAATCATAAATTAGAAACCTTGCTTATTGGAATAAAGGTAAAAATAAAAATAAAAATAAAAATAAAAATTGGAATTAAAAATTAAAGCAATACAAATTATATAATATTCTTCCATTTCCTCCGGAAGCAAAAAATCACCCAAAAATTCCTATTTTTCCCCGAATAATTAAATTAAATTTTTTAATTATTTATCTTGTCAAGATATATTATAAAATTTGCAATACAAATTATGTAATATTCTTTCATTTCCTCCGGAAGCAAAAAATCACCCAAAAATTCCTATTTTTCCGCGAATAATTGAATTTAATTTTTAAATTGTAATTAAAAAAAAATGAAAATTAATATTTGAAAAAAATAATAATAATAATAATTACAATACCAAAAATCATAATTTAAATACATTTTATCGGAAAATTCGATTCTCCATCTCGCCCTGTATTCTATATCTATACATTTTTTTGACATACAGTGACTATATATATATATATATAATATGACTGTATATAATAATGAATATATATATATATATATATATATATATATATATAGATATAGATATTCCCTGAATAGCTAAACGTTTATCCCGGTCGTCGCCCGGAAGCAGTTTACAAATTGGCTTTCAGCTCGTAACGCGTAAAAGCGCGTGTTAGTGTGCAATGTGTAGATGCACCGCGAGAGAGAGAGAGAGAGAGAGAGAGAGAGAGAGAGAGAGAGCCGCGCGCGCGTCCTCTTCTCTCTTCTCATGATTCTGCTCTTGCGATCTCGGTCCAGCGCGAGGATGCAGAGACGCGCACTGCCGTTATATACATACATACATATATATATATATATATATATATATATATATAGCCGAACGTTTTGCGCCAAAGCTTACCGTAATACGTTGACATGGAAAATACACCTGCGGCATATTGCCGAGCTGGCATATTATTATAGTTCTATATGGATATATAATATGCTATATATATATATACATAGTAAGTTTTTTTTATTCTTTTTTTGTTATATATATAAAAATAGATAGTAGGGTGAGTGCACCAGTGAATGACCAGACCCCATGAATGACCACTTCACGCGAATATATATATATATATAATATTTGGAGATTCCATAATCCCCCATTTAATAATTACGTTTCGGTATCTCATGAGTAAAAAATCACTAAAATTTACAAATACAGAATATTTTTTTCTTTTTTTTTCTCGAGATAAAAATTTTAACAAGTAAAACTCGATATTGATGGTTTTTTTATGATGAAAAACAAAAATTCTGCGAGAAGGAAAAATAATTGACCAAATTTGAGAAAGTTGGGGTGAGAGGTTACTCGATTTATTTCTATATATGTACTTATATATATATATATATATATATAATATTTGGAGATTCCATCATCCCCCATTTAATAATTACGTTTCGGTATCTCATGAGTAAAAAATGACTAAAATTTACAAATACAGAATATTTTTTTCTTTTTTTTTCTCGAGATAAAAATTTAAACAAGTAAAACTCGATATTGATGGTTTTTTTATCACGAAAAACAAAAATTCTGCGAGAAGGAAAAATAATTGACCAAATTTGAGAAAGTTGGGGTGAGAGGTTACTCGATTTATTACTATATATGTACTAATATATATATATATATATATATATATATATATATATATATATAATATTTGGAGATTCCATAATCCCCCATTTAATAATTACGTTTCGGTATCTCATGAGTAAAAAATCACTAAAATTTACAAATACAGAATATTTTTTTCTTTTTTTTTCTCGAGATAAAAATTTTAACAAGTAAAACTCGATATTGATGGTTTTTTTATCACGAAAAACAAAAATTCTGCGAGAAGGAAAAATAATTGACCAAATTTGAGAAAGTTGGGGTGAGAGGTTACTCGATTTATTACTATATATGTACTAATATATATATATATATATATATATATATATATATATATATATATAATATTTGGAGATTCCATAATCCCCCATTTAATAATTACGTTTCGGTATCTCATGAGTAAAAAATCACTAAAATTTACAAATACAGAATATTTTTTTCTTTTTTTTTCTCGAGATAAAAATTTTAACAAGTAAAACTCGATATTGATGGTTTTTTTATGATGAAAAACAAAAATTCTGCGAGAAGGAAAAATAATTGACCAAATTTGAGAAAGTTGGGGTGAGAGGTTACTCGATTTATTTCTATATATGTACTTATATATATATATATATATATATAATATTTGGAGATTCCATCATCCCCCATTTAATAATTACGTTTCGGTATCTCATGAGTAAAAAATGACTAAAATTTACAAATACAGAATATTTTTTTCTTTTTTTTTCTCGAGATAAAAATTTAAACAAGTAAAACTCGATATTGATGGTTTTTTTATCACGAAAAACAAAAATTCTGCGAGAAGGAAAAATAATTGACCAAATTTGAGAAAGTTGGGGTGAGAGGTTACTCGATTTATTACTATATATGTACTAATATATATATATATATATATATATATATATATATATATATAATATTTGGAGATTCCATAATCCCCCATTTAATAATTACGTTTCGGTATCTCATGAGTAAAAAATCACTAAAATTTACAAATACAGAATATTTTTTTCTTTTTTTTTCTCGAGATAAAAATTTTAACAAGTAAAACTCGATATTGATGGTTTTTTTATCACGAAAAACAAAAATTCTGCGAGAAGGAAAAATAATTGACCAAATTTGAGAAAGTTGGGGTGAGAGGTTACTCGATTTATTACTATATATGTACTAATATATATATATATATATATATATATATATATATATATATATATATAATATTTGGAGATTCCATAATCCCCCATTTAATAATTACGTTTCGGTATCTCATGAGTAAAAAATCACTAAAATTTACAAATACAGAATATTTTTTCTTTTTTTTTCTCGAGATAAAAATTTTAACAAGTAAAACTCGATATTGATGGTTTTTTTATGATGAAAAACAAA
The DNA here is from genome assembly GCA_963669185.1 of Dyspetes luteomarginatus. Lineage (NCBI taxonomy): Eukaryota > Metazoa > Arthropoda > Insecta > Hymenoptera > Ichneumonidae > Dyspetes > Dyspetes luteomarginatus. The sequence continues at coordinate 29,848,531 of OY769903.1, forward strand.
AATTCTGCGAGAAGGAAAAATAATTGACCAAATTTGAGAAAGTTGGGGTGAGAGGTTACTCGATTTATTACTATATATGTACTAATATATATATATATATATATATAATATTTGGAGATTTTATCATCCCGCATTTAATAATTACGTTTCAGTATCTCATGAGTAAAAAATCACTAAAATTTACAAATACAGAATATTTTTTTCTTTTTTTTTCTCGAGATAAAAATTTAAACAAGTAAAACTCGATATTGATGGTTTTTTTATGATGAAAAACAAAAATTCTGCGAGAAGGAAAAATAATTGACCAAATTTGAGAAAGTTGGGGTGAGAGGTTACTCGATTTATTACTATATATAATATTTGGAGATTCCATCATCCCCCATTTAATAATTACGTTTCAGTATCTCATGAGTAAAAAAATCACTAAAATTTACAAATACAGAATGTAAATTATTGTTATTGTTCGTTATAACGATTAAATTATTCTCTTTCTCTTTTGCAATTATCGCCTCAAAGTGGAATCGAGATTTATCTTATTATCCGTGCTGGTCACAGATTTTTACCGTATAATTTTTCTCAGTTTATACGTAAAAGCGTGATTGTGGCATTCAAAGTAAACGACCCCGGGACAAGAAAAATAATGGTAAAAAAAAGTCTCAAGTTGAAAAAAGTTTGTCCTGTAAGTTGCACAGATGCTGCTACTTTTTCCAAACATTTTCTTCTTCAAGCGCAGTGAAAAAGTTTTTTGGCTCCAAACTCCATGTCAATGAATTCCGTTTTAAGTATCTATATATATATATATATATATATATATATATATATATATATATATACTTTGGAGGTTTTTTTACATTTGCAGGAGCTTTTTGCGTTATTTTATTTTTATCGTGTTTTTTTTTTTTTTTTTCAATAACGAAAAAGTGAGGGTTCGTTTGGACTTTTGGAAGAAAATATTTTGCATAAATTTGAGATGATTGAAAAAAATCGTAATTTAGATATATATACGGATAAATGAGAAAATCAGAGTCACATAAGCACGAGGAGAAAATTAAAAATATTTAATGAACTTGAAGTTTATTAGAATATAAAAAAAAAAAAATTATTTCAATAAAATAAAATAAACAGACACGAAAATAAATGCGAAATAAATCAATAAAAGTCGTTCATGCATTTTTTTTTTCAATTACGAAAAAGTGAAGGCTCGTTTGGATTATTGGATGAAAATATTTTGCATAAATTTGAGATGATTGAAAAAATTCGTAATTTAGATATATATATATATATACGGATGAATGAGAAAATCATAGAGTCACATAAGCACGAGGAGAAAATTAAAAATATTTAATGAACTTTTAGTGTTATTCGAATATAAAAAAAAATATTTCAATAAAATAAAATAAACAGACACGAAAACAAATGAGAAATAAATCAATAAAATTCGTTCATGCATTTTTTTTTTGTTTTTTTTTTTTTTCATTCTCTCGTATATAATGCATGTGATTGAAGTACACAAAAGCTCCAAACTACATGTGCACACATGGAGTGTAAAAAAAAAAAAAATGAAAAAAACAACAACAAAAATAAAAAATAAAAATTAATAATACACAAGAAACTGAATTGCAGACGAGTTTGGAGGTGCGATGTGAAAAAGTGTGAGAAATATATTTGCCCTGACGAGGGCCTGAATGAGTAAGACGAGAAAGGTAAACAAAAAAACAGAATGAGGCTCAAAGGAGTCGAGCTAATTTGAGAGCGAGAGAGAGAGAGAGCGAACAAGGGAGAGAGAGAGAGAGAGAGAGAGAGCCCCGAGGAGTTATACGACGCATGAATAACAAGACGAAAGTTACGGGGTCTTTCGTGAAAGCGATGAAAGAAAGAGAGAAGAGATGGAGGGGGAAAAAAACGAAAAATAGGAAAGAGGTCTGAGGAAGTGAAGACCAAGAAGACGACGACGACGACCCTCTTGGTGGAGGTACGCTGAGTCCTCTGAAGTAGTGTGTGATATAGAAACTATGAGGGAGAGTTAAGTACAGAGGGAGCAAAAGTTTCCTTGTCGAAGCTCTGCACAGAAATAGAAAAAGAAAGAGACAG
>OY769903.1:29850821-29988321 GCA_963669185.1 Dyspetes luteomarginatus
ACCTCATCCGACCTCGGGGGCGTCGGAGGAACGACGACTGGGCGGACTGACTTTTTCTACTTAAACATACATGCACACATAAATGCATACATGTATATATATATATATATATATATATATATCTATGTGCATACATAATGGATACATGTATATATATATATATATATATACATGTATGCATTTATATGTATATATAGACATAGATCAGGACGTGGAGAGAAAAGTTTTCTGGCTACGGGAGGAATACGATAATTCTAGAGTTTGTCGTTGCACTTGGAGAGAAGGCGATTTGGAGATGAATTCTTTCGTTGGATTTCTCGTGAGAGTCCTTTCCTTCTCCTTTCTTCTCTTTCTCTTAAGGGAGAACCAGAGAGCAAGAAATAAATGTCTTTATCTCTCTTTCTCTCGTTCTCCCTTTCTCTTCTTCTCTCTCTTTCTCTCTCGGACTTTCTTGATTTTCCGGCGATAACAAAGTGGATATCCGAGTGAATAACGACCGGTGGAAAACTGGGCAGAAGTTACAGCGAATTTAATAAAGACTTATGTAAAGTGCAGAATTTTATTTATGCATATATATATATATATATATATATATATATATATATATATATATATATATATATATACACACACATATATATATATATAAGGCGTCCCGAGACAAGTCTGACTTTTAAACTCTGAGATTTGGCGTCGATGATTTTTTTATTATTATTATTTTTCTTGATTCAAAGGCAGATAGGATTGTCACGAGGAATCTAAAAATTATGGCTGTTCATTTTTTGTTTATCTCGAAATTACTTTCAGCTAAAAGGTATAATTTGAAAAAAAAATCCCAAATAATCAGAGGCAAATCAAGTTGGCATGAAAAGCTCCATATTACGTCATTATATGAACGTGAATACACGTGCCCCTGAGAAAAAGCTCAAGCAGTCAAAATTATAAGGCGAGAAAAATTTATTTATCTCAAATAGAATTACGAGGGTATTACGTTTAAAGATAAAATTTTATATATATATATATATATATAAAATTTTATCTTTAAACGTAATACCCTCGTAATTCTATTTGAGATAAATAAATTTTTCTCTATTTGAGATAAATAAATTTTTCTCTATATATATATATATATATATATATATATATATATATATATAAAGAGAGAGAGAAAGAGAATATACATATATATATATGTATCGATACATCAATGATCACATTGATTACATCGAGCCCCATCTAGTCATTCTTATCACTCTATCACTATTATACAATAAATTCAATCATGGAAAAGTTGCCATTTCATTGACCTCAATGTAATTAATTAATTATCGTACACACCGAGAATATTTTTCAATAATAGTTTCGAGAAAAATATAGTAATAAGCCTAAAGTAAAAGAAAATATAAAAAAATCCAACCAATTATCACACAAAATTGAGGCTTTATTCTCATACTTTTGTCTTCGTGTGTTGCTCATATATATAATTGGCAGAATTTCCTGTTAAAAGACCCCACCTAAGCTCGAAGAAACTCTTTTATAAACTCACAAGAATCCTCCCACATAATTTATATAGAGCCGTTGAAGGAGATCGAGAAGAAAAAAAAAAAAAATTCTCGACCTCCCCTCCGGTATATTTATATATACGATGAAGAAATGAGAGGTTTCTCGATTAACTGAGAATTTCATAATTGGCTCTCGGGGGGCCATTTCAAACTCTCTCTCTCGTATTTACATCAAGAATTTTGTCCAAGGGGCAAAGTTCTTATAGCGTATCCAAAATCATATTTTTGACGTATAAATGATATATTTCGAGCAATAAAAAAAAAAAAAAAAAAAAAAAAAAAAATCGTTTAAATTGTTTTGTTTTTTTATTATTATTATTATTTTTTTTTTTTCGGTATCACTCAAGTAACACGAAGTTGAACTACCTGCCTGATTAAAAGTAGAAAGAGAGAGAGAGAGAGATAAAAAGGGGCTTTCTGTGTAGCTTTTGTAGCGAGAGCACTGATCGTGTTAACGTATCTCGACTAAACGATCTTTCTCTCAGAGCTCGAGCGAGAAAACGTTTTCTTATCCGAGAGCTCTCTTTGACGCAGGTTCAAACGATTCCAAGTGAGTTCCAACTTACACAAATACGATTCAAAACACTCATATATACTTTTATACACACACACACATATATATATATGTTGTCACATAAAGGTATATGTATATAAGATGTATATAAAGGTATATAAAGTATATATATAAGGTGTATATATATATATGTTGCCACATAAAGGTATATGTATATAAGATGTATATAAAGGTATATAACAAATATATAACTTTTGCTATACGAAATGAGCGCGAAGCTTTGAGTTGACGTTCAACCGATCGTATTAACGGATTGTTGGTGACGAGGGATCAGTCGTGGCCTAACCGGCGTAGCGTCTGGTCGACTCTGCGACACGACAACGACGACGTGTGTGCACGCGTCGCGCACGCGTTTCTCCCGCTCGCTACCCCTCCCCTCCTTCGTGAGTCGCGTGTCTCTCAATTTCCTCTTTCTCGATCGGTGAATAGAAAAAAAATACATACATACATGACACCTTAAGGATTTAAAAGTGTGACTGTGTGAAATTCTCCGTTCTCCGACTTAATTTGAATGATATTTTTCATTCGTTTATTTTTTTTTTTATTTTTTTTTTTCTTTTTTACGAAAAATTAATGTGAAGTGGATTGTGAATTATTGAGAAATTTCGCTGAATAATTGAGGTGAATAAGTTGAATTCTTTTATCATATTATGATGAATTACTTTAATTAATTTTTTGAATTGAAGATAATTAATTGTGATTGAATTCGTGAATTAATGAATGTATTAAAAAAATTAGGGAAATATTTTATTCGCACTTATTGTATGAAAATTTTTAATTCTCAGAGAAATAATTTTAATTTCGCGAAAAAAATTTTTTTTTTTTGCCAAATGATAAAAATTTTGAAGCGATTTTTGCTGAATAATTAAAACGATTAAATTCGATAATATAATTAATTAATTTCATTAATATCATATCAATAAAATATTTAATTTATTTGCTGGTTTAAATATATTTTTTTTTTTAACTCAAATGACTCGTCAACTATTTTGTCAAAGGGTAGAAAGTATAAAAATGAGAAAGGAGAAAAAGAGGAAGAAAAATGTAAAGGACTTTTGTACCTCGAGAGATAGATTAATCTCCACTTAAAAAAAAGGCAGGATATATCTGTCGCACTGTGCAAGAGAGAGAGAGAGAGAAAGAGAGAGAGAAATCCAGGGTGTCCCACGCGGTCTATTAAGAAATTTCCCGTCGTGAAAAACATTTCATGTTCTCTTTACTCGTCTCTTATACTTCGCTTTCTCTCTCTCTCTCTCTCTCTCTCTCTCTCTCTCCCTCTCTCGGGAACAAAATATTTTTCGTTACAGATTTATCACCGTTCTTATTCTCGACGACGACTTTATATACGTACAGTTACATTGGTATATATATATATATATATATATATATATATATATATATATATATATATAAATGGGGTGGAGTCGTTCCTCGACTCTTTCCCCATTCTTTATACTTCTCGGTTTGCAATTTGCGTCTATGTGTGTTCACGCGTCTTCGTATCCTTTATACATCTTGTATATATATATATATATATATATATACAGGATGTATAATGGATACGAAGACGCGTATATATATATATATATATATATGGAAAAACCGGTAAACACAGATCACGAAGCATCGTCGGACATTTATTTTTATTTCTTGCCAAACCTCCCGTCGAGGACGACATTTCAGATCGCACACACCAAAGCTGAATCCTTCTCTTTCTCTCTCTCTCTTTCTTTCACTCTTTCTCGCTCTCTTTCTCTCGTTGGAGCATTAGAGAGCAGCGTCGCCCACGCCTCACGACAAGACAGGTCACACCCTTCACTCCCAGGCTCTCAGCTCGTTTCTTAAACTTTTTTCTCTCTTTCTCCATCGTCTCCTCCTTGGTTCACTTTTTTTTTCCTATTTTTTTTTTTCGCTCTCGTTTCACTGCTCGTTTCACGTATGTACGTAGATCTAACCAAGTGTGTACTTACATTCGTGCTTGCTTCTACTTTTTCCTCCCATATCTATAAGTACATTGGAAATTTCGTTTCAATATCAGCCAGCAAGAATCTTTCTTACATTTTGCCAATTTCATTTTATTCGAATATATATATATATATTGTATTAGCTGAATTTTTTTTTATACATTCTTTTTTATTTCACAAATATGAAGAGAAGTTCTTTTGTCATATTTGCACAATTACAGAAAGTGCAATTGGACAATTAATTACGTGAAAAGAAATATTTTTTTAAATTTATTATTATTATTATTTTTTTTAAATGATTTATGATCGTAGTATATACAAAGTACACAAAAATATGAGAGAAAAATAGTTATGAGTAATTTTTATTCATTCGGCTTGAGTAAAATTTAATTTTAGTCGCTTTTCGACTGCTTTTGCCTCGAGGATAAACTTTGCACTTGTCTCCTGTGAATAGTCAGTGAACGAGCATTTTCCAATTACATTTTAATCGTTTATTCTCCGGATTCTCTCATTCTTATATTTTCAGTCTCTCAATATCAATTTACCTTTTCTCTTTCTACTCTTCTTCTCTCATTATATCGATCGAATTGGTAACGACGAGAGACAATCTTGAAATAACAGCCCGAAGCGTCTCTCGGGCATCTGCCAGTTCCGGTTTATCTACTGTAGTTTCTATACATCATATATACATATATATTTACATATACATACATATATATATACATATATATTTACATATACATACATATATATATATATATACATATATATATACACATATATATATATATATATATATATATATATATATATATATATATATATATATATATATATATATATATATAACTGTACTTAAAGTTGAATAAAACGAAGAAAAAAAAAAGAAATAATGTTGAAAAAAAAAAAAAAAAATCGAGCGAAGGGGTTTGCACCAGAGATGAAATTTATGTGCTCCAGAGTGATTTATCACGTGGCATTATCGTCCTGGCCATGGAGAAACGTGTAGGAGTGTGTACGTACTACGATCAGAGTAAAATATGTATAGACGATGTACAAGAGAGAGAAGAGAGAGAGAGAGAGAGAAGAGAGAGAGAGAGGGAGAGGGGGGGGAGAGAGAGCGAGAGAGATAGAGGGAGCGAGAGGAGGATAGAGGGGAGGGAGAGAGAGAGAGAGAGAGAGAGAGAGAGAGAGAGAGAGAGAGAGGGAGGGAGGGAGGGAGGGAGAGAGAGAGAGAGAGAGAGAGATAGAGAGAGGGGGGGGGAGAGAGAGAGAGAGAGAGAGAGGGTGGGAGCGAGTGGGTGGGTAGGAGAGAAGGAGGGGGAGAGAGAGAGAAAAGCTTCATATTCTCATACATGCAACAAAAACGAGATGATTATTTATCGGCAAAAAAAAAAATGCAAATTTATCATCGAGAGAGGCTGAATAACAATATGATTATTTTCGTAAATCTGCATAAAAATTTATAAAATTTGGAATAAAAAATTTCTCAATTCGGAATTAAAGTTGTTGAAAAAATATTTGTTTCCGGTGCCAGTCAACAAGAAAATATCCTTCGTGCAATCATTGAGAAAAGGATTACGTGGGCATTATCGGAAATATTATGTAAAAAAAAAAATGAGGAGTTGCATATTACACCGAGACACGAATGTCGGCCATATCCTCACCCCAGCCTACAATCCTTACAATTTTTCAATCGATTCATAATTTTTTCTAATGCTCTTCCAAACGAGTTTTGTGATTTTTTTTTTACATTTTTTTTTATGATTCCCATTTCAAGGATTTTTTTTTTATTCTCACTGATTTTCACCTTAAATTGCTTTAATATAATTTAGTGAGGGTTAAAAAAAAAATTACTACATAGGTATAGAAACTTACGAAAAATTGATTTATACATTTATCGTTATTATTTTCGTCCAAAATAATTTATATATTTCCAAAATCTCGTAAAAATATTTCTACATTGACCTTAAATCCCTTCAATATAATTTAGCGAGAGTTTAAAAAAAATTACTAAATAGGTATAGAAACTTATGAAAAATTGATTTATACATTTATCATTATTATTTTGGTCTACAATAATTTATATATTTCCAAAATCTCGTAAAAATATTTCTACATTGACCTTAAATTGCTTTAATATAATTTAGCGAGAGTTAAAAAAAATACTACATAGGTATAGAAACTTACGAAAAATTGATTTATACATTTATCGTTATTATTTTGGTCCACAATAATTTATATATTTCCAAAATCTCGTAAAAATATTTCTACATTGACCTTAAATTGCTTTAATATAATTTAGCGAGAGTTAAAAAAAAATACTACACAGGTATAGAAACTTACGAAAAATTGATTTATACATTTATCGTTATTATTTCGGTCTACAATAATTTATATATTTCCAAAATCTCGTAAAAATATTTCTACATTGACCTTAAATTGCTTTAATATAATTTAGCGAGAGTTAAAAAAAATACTACATAGGTATAGAAACTAACGAAAAATTGATTTATTCATTTATCGTTATTATTTTGGTCCTCAATAATTTATATATTTCCAAAATCTCGTAAAAATATTTCTACCCATATGCAAAAAGCTCGTAATTTTTTTTTTTTATATTACAGAATAATTATTATTATTATATACTTATAATTATAAAATTAAAAAAAATTATATACTTATGGAGTCTCTGTATATATTTTTTAAATATTTATATAAAAGATCATCGAATTTTTTTGGCATTTTGTCAAAAAGCTGAAAAAGCATACATAGCAGGAAATGAGATGAAAAAAAATAAAAATAAAAAAAAATAATAATAGAGGTATTATACAGAACCGGAGATGAGGAAATCGTATATGCTCTCCTCTCTGCCTCACTGACTCTGAGCCAACACGTGGCGCTTCCGTACTTTGCGCGCGATCGTTTCTCTCTACTTGCTCGTGTGTGCGAGGTGAGTAATGGTGGAACGAAGAAAACTCGTAGAGAGAGAGAGAGAGAGAGGGAGAGCGAGAAGCTTCGGAAAGGACGTTGAAGGACAGAAAACCCTTTTCGACCTAGCCAAAGGATTGACAGTAAAAAGAGTTGAGAAAAAAGTAAAGGAAAAAAAAAAAAAATAGCAAAGTCGAATATAGAAAAGGTTTACCTCCTCGCTCTCTTACGAAGGATATCAAACCGGAAGAAAGCTTTACATGCTGTCTCGACCCTTTTTCTATTTTTTTCTCCTCTGTCCTTTTAAACTCAGGGAGCAGATCTCGTCGTATATTTTTTCATGAAAAAAAATGAAAAAAGCTTCTCAAGCTCATCTTCTCTTACGTTCTCTTTGTGCATAAAACTCGAGACATTGTAAAATATCACTTTTCGATAATACTCGTATATATATATATATATATATATATTTCGGTTTTTTTAAATTTATTTTCCAATCACATATTGCGGATTTATTTTTATTACGAAACAAAAGAAAGAAAAAAAAACAAAAATCGCAGCACCATGATTAATAATTCGACAATTAATTCGTATCAAAATATATTTTGAAAAAATAATTTCGTTAAATCATCGATTAATATTAAAAATAAATACGATATATATATATATATATTATATATAAAAAAATATTTATTTCCCAACTAAAAATTGGCCCTCGACTATTTTTTCAATTACGAGAGTGAAAAATTAGTCGACCATAACAAGAGTTTTTACGTCCCTTACGAGTTTTCATCCCATGTGCTCTAGCTTACGCAGCTCGTTCGGTCGCTGGTTCGTTCCAGCTGGAGCATTTCAGCATTATCGCAACTCACCTACGTCCTCTTTAAGCTCAAGTTTCAACATATATATATATATATATACTCGAAAGTATCGTGGACATATATATATATATGTTGAAACTTGAGCTTAAAGAGGACGTAGGTGAGTTGCGATAATATATATATATATATATATATAGATAGACACGTGCACAATACTTTCGAGTGCACCTTGATTTGACATTTCCGATTCTCACGTTGAGGGCACCTTCTTCGTTCTTCGCGACTCTTGGGAATTGTTGGGGCTCGAGAATCTCTCTCGTTCTCTCGCCTTCCTCGTACATGCGGACAAACAGTACTCGTATAATCTGATGGATTCCCGGGAGACGTATCTGCCCACACTATCCTTTGACATACATACATACATATATATATTCATATATGTATATATATACAGGCTTATATATAAATCTATAAATATAAAATATATAAGGACTAATACTATATAGATATATCGTACATGAAGCATTTATGTAATATAAGCGTTACTATATCTATAGAGCCTTACTTATAGTTTTCTTATTTTACTTATAGTCGGAATTTATATATATATGTTTACATGTGTACGTGTGCTGTGTCCATTGAGAAAGGGCTCTGCTTGCATAGAGAAATATTTACTCCCCGCTTATGCATGAACGTATATGTACACAAAACGTGAAATTGGACATCTCACTGAGCTTTGTGAATTGACGCAACCCATACTCTCGTGTAAGCTTCCCCCCCCCCCTCCCCCTCTACTCCTCCCTCTCCCTACGTCCCTCTGTCCTCCACGCGAGCAACCAAACAGCATCGCATATATATATGTCATCCCGGAACACACAAAACCAGCAACTGACAACATAACATATCTCTGTGTGTATACAGATTTCCCAGTGGCCGGTAACGCATCTCCTTCGTTTTCGAACATTCCTACAGATATGCCCTGCAAATATGTGATAATAAAACGATAATTCCATTCTAAAGAATTTAGGGCTCTTGATAAAATTTCTACTATCTTGAATTACGTGGAAAAAAAAAAAAAAAAACATTTACCAAAATTAAAAATTGTTTAATGAAATTTAGAAAATTAATGAATTTAGGATTTTTTTAAATTTTAAACTTATTCCATTGTTAACATTTTTATTTGTTTTTGTATTGTTTTCATAGTATCTTGAATTACGTGAAAAAAAAAAAAAAAAAAAAAAAAAACATTTACGAAAATTAAAAATTGTTTAATGAAATTTAGAAAATTAATGAATTTAGGAATTTTTTTAATTTTAAACTTATTCCATTGTTGAAATTTTTATTTGTTTTTGTATTATTTTCATAGTATCTTGAATTACGTGAAAAAAAAAAAAAAACATTTACGAAAATTAAAAATTGTTTAATGAAATTTAGAAAATTAATGAATTTAGGAATTTTTTAAATTTAAAACTTATTCCATTGTTGAAATTTTTATTTGTTTTTGGGTTTTTTTCATAGTATCTTGAATTACGTGAAAAAAAAAAAAAAAAAACATTTACCAAAATTAAAAATTGTTTAATGAAATTTAGAAAATTAATGAATTTAGGATTTTTTTTAATTTTAAACTTATTCCATTGTTGAAATTTTCATTTGTTTTTGGGTTTTTGTTTTTTTTTTTCTCTATGAATTTGACCCTAGATGACTTTTCGTTGTCTCTCGATCACATTAAATGCATTGCAATTGCAACAATGGGAGAGAGTACTCGACTTTTTCATTTGGCAAATTGAGAAACATCGTTGTTTTATATTCCATGCGTGAGCGATATCGCCACATCCAAGATAGGAAATGTAAAAGTGTGAGGCCACTCTGGAAAATCTCCCTCGTTCAACGAGCTCTTATATATATATATATATATGTGTGTGCATACAGGCCTCGTTTATATACTAATAGAAAAAGTCTAGTATGCACTTGAGTATAAATGTTGAATTTCTGTGATGTATATAAATCTATTTATATATATATATGTGTGTGTGTGTGTGTAAAGATTTATACAAATATAGTTGATCTCCTGGGGAAAAGATCGTAAACACAATTTGCCCGATATTCGTGAGAGTGCTCGACGAAGTGAATGCATTTCTCTGCTCGTAGAATAGCGTCGAGATTTCTGAAGGAGTCTGAACTTCCGCTAAATTTATTTTTCCATGCATATGCATGCAGCGCCATCATACAAACATCACAAAATAAAAAATCATTCTCGTAAGATAAAGGATTAATCGTTTTTTTTTTTTATCACATCTGCCCAATAATTTAACTTTTTTATTCTTGAAAAAAAAAAAGAAAAAAAAAATTCTCGTCCCTTTCGTAATTTTAAACATTATATTCAAAAGCCTGGAATATTTACTTTACTTTTAATTGGATTTGTTCGATAAATAATAATAATTTCGTCGCTGTGAAAAGTTTTTGCTCTCTTCGCAGTAATGAAAAATTGACGAGGATATAAATAATGAAAAAAAAAAAAAAAAAAACAATTTTATGAGCTTTTCTCGACTCTTTTCTAGATGACTTGGATACGATCCACGGAATATCGTAAAAACATGAAATATTATATAACAAACTTTACAGCTGAGTATATAAAAATTGCCGTGAGGAGAGTAAATAAAAAGGCATCAGGGTGAGTGTACCAGTGAATGATCGCCTTAAGATTCAGCATCAGTGAATCACCCCCTGTGTTAAAATCACTATATATAGATATAGTTTGCGTGAAGTGGTCATTTACTGGGGCCCGGTCATTCACTGGTGCACTCGCCCTATTTCGAAATAAAATTTTGATGAAAAAAAAAAAAAAAAAAAATCGTCCTTTTCGTAATTTCAAACTTTCTCGAGTTCTTTCTAGATGACTTGGATACGATCCACGGAATATCGTAAAAACATGAAATATTATATAACATACTTTACAGCTGAGTATATAAAAATTGCCTTGAGGAGAGTAAATAAAAAGGCATCAGGGTGAGTGTACCAGTGAATGACCGCCTTAAGATTCAGCACCAGTGAATAACCCCCCGTGTTATAATCACTCTATACAAATATAGTTTGGTCCAGGGGGGGGGGGGGGGGGTAATGGTCATTTACTGGGGTCTGGTCATTCACTCGCCCTATTTAAAAATAAAATTTTGACGAAAAAAAAAAAAAAAAAATTGTAAAAATTAAATAGAAAAAGAAAATTGATTTGTTTTATTTTATTTTTTTTTTCTTACGTACTAAAAATTTATGCCACGTCGTCTTGTCGAAAGTTATTCGGATAAATTTTTCCTTTTTTTTTCTTTTTTTTTTTTTTTTTTTCGAGCGAATTCACACGACATGAGAAATTTTATGATTTATTTTGACTTCTTGCGCGGCTCGTTCGTCAAGAAAATCGGCTCTTCATCTTACCTGAATTTTGAACGCGTGTGCATTTTCTTGTGCAACTGCAGTTGGGATGCACTTTGACCCATGTGCGCCATGTTCGCTTAAGATCCAAAGACACTGCACTCGCCCATAAAGTCCAACCTGGTGTAGCTCACCCAATAGCAGCTTTTCAACCGGATCACCGACTAACTTTATCGTCTCCGGATAACTTTTGGCCGAGAGAGCGAGAACCCTTGATAAATTTCTGCTACGGGGAGGAGAACTTTGACCTTTTGGTACTTTCCTCTGTAAACCGAAGATCCAACTCTTGCTTTTCTCAAAGAGTTGATGCGATTCACAAACTTACCCGACAATGTCACTCACCCTCGATCCCATCTATATTAATATATGACTAAAAAAAATTTCAAAAAAACTTTAAATTTCATATATATAATATTTTTATCATTTTATATAATTATTTATTTTATGAGATTTTAGTGTTAATTGTGATAAATAAATGAGAGAGGGGGAGAGAGAGAGAGAGAGAAAATGTAAAAGAAATTACTGAATATATATGTACTATAATGTATGAGAAGGGACTTGTAAAAATTCTTAAGGGTATATATAAAACATTTTCATAAAATCATTTTATATAATTATTTATTTTAAGGGATTTTAGAGTTGATTGTGATAAATAAATGAGAGAGGGGGAGAGAGAGAAAATGTAATAGAAATGAGGGAATATGTATGTACAAATATACAAATATATATATATATATATATGACACTTTTATAAATTAATAAAAAAAAAATAATCAATTTAATATTTTTATTTTTACATCTTATTATTATTATTTTTTTTTAAATATATAAAACTCGCTTATCTCGTTTATCTAATTGTTTTTTTTCCTATTTCCTGTTACAGTAGCGATGACAAGGTGACGAGAGAGCTTGACGAAGAATTAGAAAAAGTGTGCCGCGCTTCACGCCGGTGGTGAACAGACTTTAATTTTTTATTTTTATTAAAAAAAAAGAGAGAGAAAAAAAAAATCAAAAATTATGGTCAAAGGCTCAGAAAGATTACCCGGCACCTCGAGCAGGATGAGGACCCGAGACGATGGCTGTTGCTCCGTCAATTTTCTCAAATACGTTCTTCACATCTACAACGTCGTGTTATTCGTGAGTAAATTTTTTTTTTTTTTTTTTTACCAATAAATTAAGAAAAATTTAACAAAAAGAACACAAAATTAATTTAAAAAAATAAACGGTACAAAATTTTTATTGTTATTGGCCTGACAATTAATGGGTCAATTGCATAATTTTAAATATTTCTGATTTATCAATTTAAAAATTGAAAAAAAAAATCAGACAATTTTTACAACAATTTTTCGTTGATAAAAATTTTTTAAATTTTTAGATTTTTCGAATAACTGCGTGTAGCCACGAATTCGAGGATCGACGTCAACGATCAAAATTTCTCAAAAAATGAAATTTCAAATTTTTCTCCATTTCATAGCTCGACAAGTTCTCGTGTTGGTGCATAAATCATAAATCCCCTCACGGGGAGATTTCTCATTCCTCCCTCCCTCTCTCGACAAACCTCCCTGCGACCACGTGACGTGGGTTCAATAATGTAGCCGGTGACGTGCAACAATGAAGTTGCATTATATCCGAGAGATATATAGTATATATATATACATATATATATATATGTACATACATACATATATATATATACACACATATATATATATATATATATATATATATATGTATATACATATATATATATATATATATATATATACATACATATATATATATATATATATATATATATATATATATATATATATATATATATACATATATATATATATTGTATATCGATTTCTCTCTCTCTCTCTTTCTCTGAAAATGAGTCTCTATATTGCCCCGAGCTTTTTGTACATATAGATGGTTTAAATCGAGAAGGGCGTGTAAGCCCTTTTATTATATTTATACAAATTGCATATACGCCCTTATGTCATTAATCGATAAATATATACAATATTCTGACATCGTGTCTCGAGGATCGCACGAGCTTCGAACAATGCTTGCCCCCCCCCCCCGGGGCGGGGGGGGGGGGGGGGGGGTTTCCCGTATACGCGATAATCCAACACGGAGCTCTAACCAACGAGGAAGAGAACGATGCAGAGTATCTCGCGATGCATTAGCAATGGCACATTCGCGTTCCTGCGGATTCTGTGCTAGAGAGAGAGAGGGGGGGGGAGAAAGAGAGAGAGAGAGAGAGAGAGAGAGAGAGAGAGAGAGAGAGAGAGAGAGAGAGAGAGAGAGAGAGAGAGAGGGCGAGAGAGAGAGAGAGAGAGAGAGAGGGCGAGAGAGAGAGAGAGAGAGAGGGCGAGAGGAGGAGAGGGGGCGGTGAGAGGAGAGGGGGGGGGGGGGAAGGGCAGCATCCATCGAAGCGATCTAACATCGAGTCAAGTCAGGCGAATAATACACGAACGAGTTTCCTATCCCATTTGCCACAGAGAAATTTCCTTCCACCAAGTTTGATTCGAATTTAATTAGCTTTGCCACAAAGCTTGACAGGTAATCGAGCCCTTACAAATCAAATAAATCATCAGAAAATGCTTTAATGCTTAAAGGGTGAAATATTATTTAATTACGAAGAGCTAAATTAATGTGTTTTTTTTTTTTTTAATTCGTATTTTTTAATATTTTGTCAATGAGTATTTTTTAATTTTTATCTAGAATTTATTTATCTGAAAATTTAATTAATTGATTAGTTGGAAAAAAAAAACATCGATTAAAATTTGCTGATATGAGAATTATAAAAAAAAAAAAATATCAGATCAAAAGTTCACAAAGTTATTTGATCCACGATATATGTATATCGTGAACTTGATGACTTGGAAACTCTTGGCGCTCTATAACGATGTTGAAATATCAAAATCTCTGGAGACGAGATGAAGGTGCAACATTTCTCTTCTAATGGCGATATAATGATTACACGACGTTATCTCAACGGCCCGAGACTCACTCTCTCTCTGCACACTAATTATTGGCTAACGAGGAAGAGCAAGCTCGTTTCACTTTGCGGTGAATCCTCTGGCACTTTGACGGAAAATCAATTTTGTATTATTATTTGCATTATAATCTCGGCTCGCTGAAAATTTATATCGAATTATTGATTTATTGGCTGAAAATTAAATAACCCAACTAACCTTTTTTTTCCATATAAGATCAAATGAAAAAAGAAACAAATTATTTTCTCCATTCATCAAGAATGATCTGATATAATTTTTGTGCAATTATTTTTTCCATATTGGATCAAATGAAAAAACAAACAAATTATTTTCTCCATTCATCAAGAATGATCTGATGTAATTTTTATGCAATTATTTTTTCCATTTATCAAGAATAATGTGAAATAATTTTTATGCAATTATTATTATTATTTGGACAGAAAATTATTTTACCTTTTGGTTTTTATTTTCCACTAATTATTGGCTAACGAGGAAGAGTAAGCTCGTTACACTTTTCTCTGCCAGTTTTCTGGAACTTTGACGGAAAATCAATTCTGTATTATTATTTGCACGATGATCTCGGCTCGCTGAAAATTTATATCAAATTATTGATTTGTTGGCTGAAAATTAAATAACCCAACTAACCTTTTTTTTTCCATATAAGATCAAATGAAAAAAGAAACAAATTATTTTCTCCATTTATCAAGAATAATCTGAAATAATTTTTATGCAATGGACAGAAAATCACTTTAGATTTTGATTTTTATCGAAATTCAAAAATATCGATTTATTGGTTAAAAATTGAATAACCCAAATAATGTTTTTTTTTTTATACAAGATCAAATGAAAAAAAAAACAAATTCTTTTTTTCTATTTATCAGGAATAATCTGCAACGATTATTATGATATAATTATTATTATTATTCGGTGAGAAAATTATTTTCAATATTTTTTTTATCATGGACCACAGGGTCGTCCATGATAAAACATTTCCATGATAAAACATCGTCGACGCATTTAAAAATAAATGCGTCGACCCAGCTGGTGTGATAAAAGCACAAAATTCGCGAGATAAATGCCAGCGGCATTAATAGAGAGACCCAAACGAGTTTTTCGATTCATTATCTCCAGTTATCCAGATCAAAAAATCCACTCTGGTTTTCGTCCGTTATTGACCAATAAAATTGTGCATGGGATTCGACACATAACGCCGATAGGAATTCCGGGAGTACAATTAATAATAATAATAATAATACTTTAAAGTGTTGCAAAAAGTAAAATAAAAATCTTTGTCATTTAATTATTTAAAATATTTATTATTGTATATTCTTTAACGATAAATATAAAAAAATTCATTAATAATTAAATAATTTAGCATTTATTAATTATAAAAATATTTTAAAAATTGATTTTTAGTACTTGCCGAAAAAAAAACAAAATTATTACCAGATCGATACTTTTTTTACAATTAATTTTAAGTTTTTTGTGGTTGAGAGACTCGTTTTTTTTTTTTTTTCTTCCACCAACTTTTTTCGTACAAACAACTTTTTTTTCGTGTAGAAAAAAAAATGTTTTTTTTTTTTTTTAACACGTCGCAAAATCTTCAGACGTTTGTGTTTCCCACGAGACTTTGCCCGGAAGCAAAGAGAGTCTGCATCTCTTCCTTTCGTGTCCTTTTTGCCTCTCTTTTACACTCGGGGCTCTTGCCGAGCCCTCTATATTTCGCTTTCGGCGCTTCGTCACATATATATATGTATATATAGCTCCCGAGCCCATATATATATATATAGCTTCCCGAGCCCATATATATATATATAGCTCCCCGAGCCCCGATATATATATATATATATACATATATATACATATATATATATTAGGTACATTTATATGTGTGTAAATCTATACGCATCTCTATACGTCGTCCACTCACCGGGCATTCTCTTCCCACGGCTTTTATACACTCCGAGAGTTAGGAGAAGATAAAAAGAAAGGAAAAAAAAAAAAAAAAAAAAAAAAAAAAGGAAAAAAAAAATCTCGTGCACTGTGCAAACGAACGCTCACGTAAAAGCCGCGAGTTTGGCACGAACTCTCGCGCGAGAAGCAACGAATAGCATACTCGATATGCTTGGTGTTTCTCTCGTTGCTCGTCCGGTATGCTCATCTCACACGTCCCCATTATCACCTAAATCACGAGCCATCTATCAATTTTTCACCATTTTTCATCCCCTCAATTTTCAACACCCTCAATTTTTCACCATATTTTTTTCTTACGGAATAAAAAATTTCACGGTTTAGATCGTTAAACAATAAATTTAGTAATTAATTAACTAATTAAATTAGTAAAATTATTTTTTGATTTTTTTTTCAATTGATGATTAATTATTTTTTTTCAATTGATGGCGAATTATTTATTGTTTTTTTTTCAATTGATGATTAATTATTTTTTGTTTTTTTTTTCAATTGATGATTAATTATTTTTTTATTTTTTTTTTCCAATTGATGATTAATTAATTATTGATCGTAAATTTTTGTTTGATAATTATTAACATTTATAATACGAGGTAGCAAATATTTAATAAGAGAGAGAGAGAGAGAGAGATCGTAAGACCAAAATTAGCATATTACATCCCATGAAATTCATGAAGCTTCCATGTAGGCAAATAGCTTCGATTAGTGTCTATCTCTAACGCGATTGTATAGCGAGAGTGTGCACACGGACGATTTGCACCTGCTCTCAATTTCTCGTGTCACGTCGTTCAGTTTACGCCCGTGCGTAAAGCACGCATTATACTTAGTCTGTGACGAGGAATACGCGAGCGAGCTTTACCGTCCATTCTCGACTCGCATATATACAATAAACGTTAACGTATAGTCATAATATATATATATATATATATATAGTATTATATATAGTTATATATATAGTAGAATATTATATATATATATTATGACTATATAATATTCTACTATATATATAACTATATATAATATTCGGTTTTATAATACTCAGTGCACACTATAATGTGCACATTATATGAAATATAATGACTGTGTCCATTAAGATGGAGCATAAAGGAGAATTCCTCATTTCCCAAATTTTAATTTTAATTCTCCTCAATTATAAAAATTTCGATTTTTTTTAGATCATCATTTTAAATTTTTTAATATTGACAAAATTACGTCCATATGTGTCCAAAACTCGACTGTTATAGTGACGCAGATTTGCGATAAATCATTCGTGAAAAGTTGCTATCAATCAAAGTTTCTCTCTATAAATTATACATATATATATATATATATATATATATATATGTATACTCAATAGTTTCGTGGTCCACAGCCTGTAAGCAAGAGCTCACATGAGAGACGGAGACAGAAAGAGATAGAGAGAGAGAGAGAGAGAGAGAGAGAGAGAGAGACTTTTGCGGAATGTAATAAAAGCCCTACAAGCCATACCCACCACACTACACGACTACACACGAGTTCACATAGTGCATATATAGTACATTATACTCTCTGCCACGAGAGAGAGTTCAGGTTAATTGCAAATTATCTTTCGGATTACATGAAAACTTTTTATATTAATGCACTTGGAATTAATTTTATCCAATTTATCTTCACGCCTCTGCAAGCTCCACGTAGCAAATGTACATTTTACCTATTATCCTTTACCGCGCATACACCAAGAATTTACTATATATATATATATATATATATAAATGTTTATTTTATGTGTATGCGTTTAGATTTGATACCGTAAATTACGTTGCTCCGATTTAATATCTTTCTCGTATCCTTTCCTGTCCCCCATATGCATTATATATATATATATATATATATATATATATATATATATATATATATATACACATATATCTACAGATCATGACAGCTAGGGGTGAGAAAAAGAAGGGTCAGATTAAAAAATTCGTTTTATTTACGACGAAAAAAAAAAAAAAAGATAATGATAATTTACAATGAATCATTTTATATTTATGGGAAAAGGGTGTCACGTGCTCTAATATATTCAGGGTTATATTTATTTTTCTTCATACATATATATATATATAGACAGGAGTATATATTCAGGGTTATATTTACTCTTCTTCATATATTAGAGCACGTGTCACCATTTACCCTTTTTTCCATAAAAATAAAATGATTCATTGTAAATTATCATTATTATTATTTTGTTATTTTATTTTTTCATTGTGAATAAAACGAATTTTTTAATCTGACACTTTTTTTTCTCACCCCTAACTGTCATGATTTGTGGATTCGCGTTAATTATACGTTTAGCGAATTGTAATACGGAAAACGTACTGTATATATATATATATATGTGTGTGTGTGCGAGACCCTTTTCTGTCTCTCCGAGCACCAAGGCGTGAAAGATAAATATACTGTGTCGTCTCTACTGTCGCGAGAAGAAGGAGAATGAGAGAATGGAGATAATTCTGTCTTCCGGTAAAACGAAAGTAGTTTAACCCCCGGGACACTCGTCGTCGAGGGAAACAGAGACATGGAGAGAGAAAGAGAAAGAGAGAGAGAGAGAGAGAGAGAGAGAGAGAGAGAGAGAGAGAGAGAGAGAGAGAGAGAGAGAGAGAGAGAGAGAGAGAAAGAGAGAGAGAGAGAGAGGTGGATGAGGAAAACCGTGCAGCACTCGCAGTATTTTTGTGACACACATAATATCTTGAAGAATTTTGCACAACGAACAAGAGAAAGAGAGAAAATTTCCTGCTATAAGGATGGAAGAGAAAAGGCTCGCGGTTTTATCGCAGATGAGACAAAATTCTCAAATTCCTGCGCTCTGTGGAATATATGAATATAAAATTATTATAATTTTCTAAGCTCCATAATAGCTGAAGAAAAATAATAAAAATTAATAATTAATTAGTTAATTAATTCCATGGCCAAAAAATTGCATTATTTTAATGATATATGGACGATAATGTTTTTTTTTTCCTTTTTCAAATCTCATTGTCAGATTTCCAATTGGTGGAAAAATGCCAATTAGATAAAATTTTGTCGTTAAAAAAAAATATTATTTATAATATTAGCGTTGAAAAAAAAAATAGCTGTGTGCGTTTATTTTTCAATAGATAAATTATAAAATCAATAAATTATTCGCATATTTTAAATTAATTAAAAAATGTCTCTTTTGGCCACAAAATTTTCTTGGCATCCTTGTACATACCAAAAGCATCTCTGGTATCTCGAAACGATGTTTATCCCTCCAGTTATGACGAACATGATTTTTTTTTCCTTTTTCAAATCTCATTGTCAGATTTCCAATTGGTGGAAAAATGCCAATTAGATAAAATTTTGTCGTTAAAAAAAAATATTATTTATAATATTAGCGTTGAAAAAAAAAATAGCTGTGTGCGTTTATTTTTCAATAGATAAATTATAAAATCAATAAATTATTCGCATATTTTAAATTAATTAAAAAATGTCTCTTTTGGCCACAAAATTTTCTTGGCATCCTTGTACATACCAAAAGCATCTCTGGTATCTCGAAACGATGTTTATCCCTCCAGTCATGACGAATATGATTTTTTTTTCCTTTTTGAAATCTCATTGTCAGATTTCCAATTGGTGGAAAAATGCCAATTAGATAAAATTTTGTCGTTAAAAAAAAATATTATTTATAATATTAGCGTTGAAAAAAAAAATAGCTGTGTGCGTTTATTTCTCAATAGATAAATTATAAAATCAATAAATTATTCCCATATTTTAAATTAATTAAAAAATGTCTCTTCTGGCCAGTGTCCAGTATTTTATTCGTGGTCACATTGTCGTATCAACAGAGCCACAAAATTTTCATTCCATCCTTGGACATACCAAAAGCATCTCTGATATCTCGAAACGATGTTTATCCCTCCAGTTATGACGAACATGATTTTTTTTTCCTTTTTGAAATCTCATTGTCAGATTTCCAATTGATGGAAAAATGCCAATTAGATAAGATTTTGTCGTTAAAAAAAAATATTATTTATAATATTAGCGTTAAAAAAAAATAGCTGTGTGCATTTATTTCTCAATAGATAAATTATAAAATCAATAAATTATTCGCATATTTTAAATTAATTAAAAAATGTCTCTTCTGGCCAGTGTCCAGTATTTTATTCGTGGTCACGTTGTCGTATCAAGAGAGCAACATACATAACAATTTCATGGCATCCTAGTACATACCAAAAGCATCTCTGGTATCCCCGGAATCCCCGGAGGGGCTTTTCATATCCTCCAACATCGATTTATCGATCTCGAAACGATGTTTATCCCTCCAATCAGCTTTGGTCTCTGTATGTCGTGTGCATGATAAGTGAGACACGCGAGCTCTCACGTTTCTCCACTTCCCGATCGCATCGTCCAATTTCCCTAATCGCTTAATGAAATCTCCAATTCTATCGTGAAGGTGTCGCCTGTATATTAAAACACCCCAGCCACGAAAATCGACACGTGCCCTTTCGTTGTCCTCCAATTTTGACTCAATCTTATACATACAATTTTGGAAAATTAATTTTATCTTATATAATTTATATAATTTTATCATTACATTATCAATGAATATCCAATGATACGTTGATAAATATATTAATGAAAAACATTTCGTAAAATTTTTCACATTTTATTATTAGGGCAATTAATCTAGAGGACTCTTCTCGATAGACCAAATTTATAGTGAATGAATATTATATATAGAATTATATTACATTTTTTATATTTTATTAAATTTATTATTATACGAAACTAAAAGCCTTTTGAGCTTATATGCAGTTGAACTGATCTTCTGATTACCAAGTCATTACAGCACGATTAAATTATCAATGAATGTCCAATGATTCGTTGATAAATATATTAATGAAAAAAAATCGTAAAATTTTTCACATTTTATTAAAATTTCATACGAATTTCATACGAATTTCATACGAATTTCATACGAATTTCATACGAATTTCATACGAAATTTATAGTGAATGAAGAAAATTTGATAAAAATTCAATAACAAAATTTACTTCGCATAATCGTTGAATCATTTTTTATATTTTATTAAATTTATTATTATACGAAACTATAAAAGCTCTTTGAGCTTATATGTGGTTGAACTGATCTTTTGATTACCAAGTCATTAGAACATGATTAAATTATCAATGAATATCCAATGATTCGTTGATAAATATATTAATGAAAAAAAAATCGTAACATTTTTAACATTTTATTAAAATTTCATACGAAATTTATAGTGAATGAAGAAAATTTGATAAAAATTCAATAACAAAATTTATTTCGCATAATCGTTAAATCATTTTTTATATTTTATTAAATTTATTATTATACGAAACTAAAAGCCCTTTGAGCTTATATGCAGTTGAACTGATCTTCTGATTACCAAGTCATTACAGCATGATTACATTATCAATGAATATCCAATGATTCGTTGATAAATATATTAATGAAAAAAAAAATCGTAACATTTTTAACATTTTATTAAAATTTCATACGAATTTCATACAAAATTGATAGCGAATGAAGAAAATTTGATAAAAATTCAATAACAAAATACTTAACATTCTATTAAAAATTCATACGAAATTTATAGTGAATGAAGAAAATTTGATAAAAATTCAATAACAAAATTTACTTCGCATAATCGTTAAATCATTTTTTATATTTTATTAAATTTATTATTATACGAAACTAAAAGCCCTTTGAGCTTATATGCAGTTGAACTGATCTTCTGATTACCAAGTCATTACAGCATGATTACATTATCAATGAATATCCAATGATTCGATGATAGATATATTAATGAAAAAAAATTCATAAAATTTTTCACATTTTATTAAAATTTCATAGTAAAATATAAATTTTTATTATTATGGCAATTAATTTAGAGGACTCTTCTCTATATACGAAATTTATAGTGAATGAAGAAAATTTGATAAAAATTCAATAACAAAATTTACTTCGCATAATCGTTAAATCATTTTTTATATTTTATTAAATTTATTATTATACGAAACTATAAAAGCCCTTTGAGCTTATATGTAGTTGAACTGATCTTCTGATTACCAAGTCATTACAACATCTACGATCTACAATCTCTTCAATTTTGCTGATACGGAAACAGGAAAGCCCTTCATGGAGAGCTCAGAGAGTAAAAGAGTGAGTGAGAGAGAGAGAGAGAGAGACCTCATTTTCCATTAAGTTTCAACCATCAACCCACACCAAGTTTCGTGTCTCTATACATGTCTAAATTGAGTCCTCTCGTCACATAAACGCACGCATAGCAGCACCAGCAACGTATTAGATTTTCTTTGAAACTGTTAATGGCGTGTTCGCCTCAATATGTGTTTATGTGTGTGTGTGTGTGTGTGTGTGTGTGTGTGTGCATGTTGAAAGCTTCCATGCTGAATGTGATCACTACCACTCTCCTGTATAAATGGAGAGAACGTTACATTTGAAATTTTCAATGGGGTGAGTAAATATGTATGCACAGCATGCGTTGAAAAGATTCTTTTTTATGTGATGAAATGTTTAGGCCATCGAGATGATGGTAACAGCACGTGAAGAGACGTTATTATAATTATATTCAAGTGATAAAATATTTTGTCGTATAATAAAACGATAAAAACTGAGATTCGAGGCAAAAGAGCTCTCTAGGCGCCAACTATTAAAAAAATATATTATTAACCGTTAAAGAAAAATCAATGAAATGAAATTAATTTCAATCGAGCCAAATTGGATTTTTTTAAATTATTAAATTTTTTTTTTTACCATCCGGAATTCTATTCAAATAAATTTTTAATTAAAGTAATAATCATATTTTTTCGTCTATATTCTATATTGGAGTCAATTAATTCTCATTACTTATACGATAATTACTGTAATTCAAAATATTTTTCAACTTTTCATTTTTCCGCCAGAATAATTCATCGATAATTCCGAAAGAATTTTCCATGTTCCAAAAACGAAAAATTACTATATTTTCCCTCACAATTTCGTTCCTTCCCATGTGTGACCCCTGAACTCTTGAAAATCGATTTCTATAAATATATGCGTAACGCCATTATCGTGTATCTCTTCACGTTAAGGAGTTGTACAAGTTTTCTGGAATTCGAGCTAATCCACGAGAGTTTTCTCGATCACATACGAATTATCATATTTGTGTCCACCCACGTTTGAAGAAAAAAAAAAAAAAACAAACAAACAACTCACGAACGACACCCACGCTTCGTCCTTGTCTCTCGTGTCCATTACGCGGTCAAGCGCGTTGCCGTTTGAAACTTCTTGGAGATAAAAAATAATTCACGAACAGAGTGACTGCGAGGTGGAGGGGGGGGGGGGGGGGGGGGAGACAGAAAGTCTCGTAAAATAAAGTCCTCATCCGAAAGTTAAGAACTGCCGCTACTACTTTCTTTTTATATTACTTTATTCTATATCTTTCGTCTGTACCTTCGTATATATGTCTATATATATATATATATATATATTTCTATCGTTTTTTTACGGGCATCCTTAGTCTATCGGCGTAAACTGTTAAAAGGCAACAACAGTATATATATATATATATATATCACCATGTTGAACTTTCTTTATACCACCTACAAGCTCTCATTGCATTTTCCAATGTTACTGTACACACGTATTTCGCCCGCGGGATGCTGCCGAGTATCTTAATTATCTATATATATATATATATAGATATGTACGTGCGGAGCTCAAAACATTTTATTGGTACTCGAATCCTCCTTTTCCCAAGCTCAAAATTCATCGCGAGTTGCACGTTGAAAACTTCTCTACACGGGTCACTGGCCCCCTCAGCTAGTTTTCTCCTTCATCCTCGAGATTCGTTAACGTTTTAGACTATAACTGAGCTCTCCCACACAGTGGTACTTGGCACGCTTTCCGAATTTTTAATGAAATTCTTACACTACATCCGCGGAGATTTTTATAGTTGATGGCAAAGTATAGTTGATGATCGGGAAGTTTTTTTTTTTGCCAAAAGGAAAAAAAAAAAAAATACAAAACATCAGGTTCGTTTAATTGTTCGTATAACAATTTGACCGAATTTTTCGTATTTCTCATCAATGTAAATTCGTTACTTTTTATTTATTTTTTTAACAAAATTTGTAAATTGAGCAATAAGAAAAGTGAATGAGAAAAATGAAATTTTCGATTGTTTACCATAATTTGTTGGTCTAATTGGTACAAATGAGCCATGAGGTTCGTTTAATTGTTCGTATAACAATTTGAACAAATTTTTCGTATTTCTCATCAATGTAAATTCGTTACTTTTTATTTATTTTTTCAACAAAATTTGTAAATTGAGCAATAAGAAAAGTGAATGAGGGAAATGAAATTTTCGTTTACGTTTTTTTTTTTTTTTTTTTAACAAAATTTGTAAATTTAGCAGTAAGAAAAGTGAATGAGAAAAATGAAATTTTCGTTTACGTTTTTTTTTTGTTTTTCAAAATTTGTAAATTGAGCAGTAAGAAAAGTGAATGAGAAAAATGAAATTTTCGATTGTTTTCCATAATTTGTTGGTCTAATTGGTACAAATGAGCCATGAGGTTCGTTTAATTTTTCGTATAAAAATTTGAACGAATTTTTCGTATTTCTCATCGATGTAAATTCGTTGCTTTTTATTTATTTATTTTTTTCAAAATTTGTAAATTGAGCAGTAAGAAAAGTGAATGAAAGAAATGAAATATTTCCATTAAATGAATTAAATTTAATGTAAATAATTCAGTGATTAATTAATTAGTAATTAATCGCTGATTAATTAATTAGCAATGGAATTTTTTTTTTTTTTTTAATAAATCCGACGATTACATGTTGCAGCTTTCTGGTCTTGTAGTCGGTGGAATTGGCATATGGACGGTTATATCGAAGCACAATTACATCTCGTTGATGGCAACCTCGACGTATCCCATACTGGCTTACGCCCTCGTAGCAGCCGGTGGTTTAGCAGTGATCGGCAGTTGGCTAGGATGTGGTGGAGTTTCAACGGAAAATCGATGCGTTCTTCTATTGGTAAGTTAATAATCTCGTTGAAAATCTCATTTTACCAAATTTTTCAACGCGTAAAAATTAACGGAGAAATATCATTTATTATTTATAATATTCCTCGGTTCTCCTGTAAATTATTATTATTATTATTTATGTCTCCAATTAATTAATTTTTACTTGCTGTTTATTTACATTAAATTTCAAACCCTTAAGCTCAATGGCAAATAATTAATAATATACCCAAGGATTCCTTCATTTGGACAAACGAAGGTCAATCATCAAGGTCAAGGACAATCGAATTTGGACAATCGAAGATATGAATAAAAATTCATACAGTTTCATAAAATCTGACTTGGACAATTTTGAACTTTTTTTTTTTTTTATCAATGAAAAAAGAAGACTCGACTCTCCCCTCATTACTCGATCATCAGCAAAATTTTGACCACAAGTAGACTCAAGGGGGATGCTCTAAATTTCGAGCCAGATGTTGCAAATCGTTGTTGAATTGCATCCACGCCATTTTCCCAAACTCTCTCTACCCACATCTCGTAACGAGCCACTAGGGGTTCGTTCTAACACACATACACACACACACTCACACTCACACTCACACGCACACTCGCACGAACCCACGCACACACACGCACTCGCACTCACACTCACACTCACACGCACCCACGCACGCACTCGCACTCACACTCACACTCCCACTCGCACTCGCACTCACACTCACACGCACCCACACACGCACCCACGCACACACGCGCGCGCGCTCGCTCGCTCGCTCGCTCGCTCGCACGCACTTGGCACACATGAAGCACGCGGCACACTCGTGGCACACACACACACACGTTGTGATCTCGTGAAAAACGATCATGACCACCGAATGGCCGATTATAGTCAGGATCCCATTCGCGGTTGATTAAATAGCTCGTGTTATGAGAGAAATGGAGATGAGTCTCCGGTAACGATTCTCGTGGCATGGGCAATGAGCAAAACTCGAGAACATTTGTGGGATGAGCATGAGAGAATGGTAAGTGAGGAATGGAGGAGGAAACTCCTGGAAGAAACTTCTGTATGTCGAGAATTTTGGTCCCTTCAATGAAGTGTGTGTGTGTGTGTGTGTGTGTGAGAGAGAGAGAGAGAGAGAGAGAGAGAATTGAGAGAATCAGCCAAGCAAACAGTTGGTTCCGACAAGACAGTCGAGTTATCGGTCTTTGCGACCTTTCTTGCTCTCTCTCTCTCTCTCTCTCGCTCCCTTTCGCGGTAAACAATTCGAGACTCACTTGGGGGGTGCCAGATGCGTACAATTTCGAACACACCATAGTCTGGCTTATTACTGTGCATTACTCCTTGCGATCGATAAACTTGACTGTCTTGACGCCTAACTCACCTATTAACCATCCGAAACTTACCCAAGATCATCCGTTATAGCTCTATCTATACATCTATATATATATATATATATGTATATATGTATATTTGGATGTACTTTATGAAGTACAAATAGCAAATTGCATCCCTTGATTGTGTCTGTAACGACGCAATTTCACGTCTACCACCCACGATACATCAATCATTTCTAACTATATATATATATATATAGTTGGCTTATCTGTATGTGCAGTAGAACCTCGTTTATCCAATCTGATATATGTAGCGAGCACATACCTCGGATAAGTTATATCTCGTGGATATAATACGGAAAACATAAACAATCGAAAAGCTTTTACTACTTTTATATATATATATATATATATATATATATATATTGTATATATATTTGAAAAATTATTACACATAATTTAACTGCATAAAATATAAACTTGAAAATCTGACAAACGAAGATTAATCTTCGGTGTAAAAATTACTCTTACTGGCTACCAAACAGATTGTCAATTTAAAAAAAGTCAGTAATAGTTCGCTTTGACCCTTGAAAAAAAAATTTCGTGAACCCAAACGTGGGTTTTCACCCAACACTCCAAATTCAATTATATATTTTTCAATAAGAAATTTTATATTTTCAAATAAATTCGATTTTGTTATTAATCTTAAGGCTAATCAGAAACGGGGAAATTAATATTTTATAAGAAGATAATTGAGAAGGAAATTGTTGAGAAAAAAAAATTTTACACGCAGTGCAAAAAATACGAACGCTGGGATGTTGCCAACACCCCACGTGACTGACCGAGGATCAAGTGGCTCATTAGTTTTTTAGCTGCAATATCTCGTCATTGTTTACTTTTACTAGTCAGTAGTGACCTCTTAATCTATTCGAACAAACTGACGTGTGCAGGTTAAAGGTTAACATATAAAAAAACAAAAAATTGATTCGACAGAATTTATATATATATAAATTGTGTCGAATCAATTTTTTATAATATATATATATACGAAAATAATTCAAAATTCATTATTTTAAAATTATTTACAATGCAATCTCTTTCATTCTTTTCCATTTTCTTCTCATTCGAGTGTTTGGCAAAATTGCTGCCGGATGAGTCGAAAACGTTGACATTGCCCGGGGTCATTTCGGGCAATAAAGCCCAGAATCACTTCCGCCTGTGTACATTTATATATATATAGATCTAGCCCGTCTAGCCCGAGGCAAAAGCAAAAGAAACAATTTTGTATATATATATATATATGTGTGTTTACTTCTACGTTCTCTTTTAAAATAAAAACGTACATAGCCCTCTCTCAGTACCTAACGCGGATATTACTTTTTCGCGCGCTTGCGAGTGTCGAGTGCACGTTTTCTCTCGTGGGTTTGTTTCCGACCCTCACGTTTTTTCGCTTGCCTCGATCGCGTGGAATGAAAGAATAAAAAATGAAGAAAGAAGAAACTTCTGGATTTGCTTTTGCTTCATGAGAAATATTATTGAAATTGATGGCGTTTCAGACACCTATATATATATATATTATTACGATTTAAATCACGATATATATATATATATATATATATATATATATATATTATTACGATTTAAATCACGATATATATATATATTATTACGATTTAAATCACGATATATATATATATATATTATTACGATTTAAATCACCGACATACATATTTATAGCCATAACTTAAGGGCTCCCCGCATCAATGTGAAAGGACTTGAGAGTCCTTTGAGCCCTCGAAATGAACTCGCAAACTCCCAATATTCAAATATTTTATTTAAAAATAATTTCTCATTTTATATTTTCCCATCTGGAAAAATGGAATTCCGAATGCTGCAATTATCCTAAAGTATAAATCTTGAAAAAAAAAATATGATTATATTTTCTTATTTTCAATTTTCATTCCAAGCTTCCATTTTATCTAACAAAAATTTTTATCTCGTATTTTTTTTTTTTTTTTGTAGACATTCAATTCTTCGCTGTGTCTTTTTTACTCTCTCGTTTGCGTACAATGATAAGACTATCGATTTTTTGTTTGTTTGCGTGTGTATGTGTGTCTTTATATAGAGTATATATATGTATATAGGTAGCTCGTAGACGAAAATACGGGTAGAAAACGACCAAGCGCGTGAACAAAGTTATCTCATTGTCAGCAACGCCTCTGTTGGCTTATCGCATTATATATA
Source organism: Dyspetes luteomarginatus (assembly GCA_963669185.1). Taxonomy (NCBI): domain Eukaryota; kingdom Metazoa; phylum Arthropoda; class Insecta; order Hymenoptera; family Ichneumonidae; genus Dyspetes; species Dyspetes luteomarginatus. The sequence goes on from OY769903.1 coordinate 29,879,690, forward strand.
TTCTATCCATATACATATATATATACAATTATATACTCTTGGTGTAAAAAAAAAAGTTGGCGTGATTATATCCACGACAATGTGCTTGGAGAGAATCGCGTTCTTATCTTATCCCGGGCGTGTGCTCAAATAATATATATATATATATGCACATATATATATATATATATATTTTTTTTTTAACGCAATATAAACATTACAGTAAAGCTGCCCACTTGAACCCTCCCACCGACAATCACTGCATCGTGAGCAAGGCACTTGTATTGGACGCCTCTAACCTCTAATGCCCTTCTCTCTTACATGCCCCATTGTGCCATTCTCTTTAATTCACTTTTATGCACACGTGTCTGAGCATTACCGTCCTCGACTACTTTTATTCATAAAACAATATTCTCGCGTATAGATTTATCAAGGATTTTTTTTTTTCAACATATTTCAATATATCATTTGATTGTTAATTTTTTGTAAAACATTCGAGAAATTTTACGAATTATTTATGTGGTAAAAAAAAAATGGCAATTATTAATTATACAGAGAAAAATGGATAAATGTCGAGATCAAACTCATTGAATATTTCATGTAAATTAATTGATTTATCGTAGATTAATATTTTTTTTTTTTCAATCATGAATTAATAATCTCTTAACATAATTATATAATTTTTTATTAAATAAAAAAAATATAATCGATATACTCGATTAATATAATTAATGAATTATCAATATATGTATGAATTAACTATATCGAAATATTTCCATTAATAAATATAATTTGATAAATTGAGACTCGTCCACTATATCGAGAACGTGTTAGATTTTATATATATTGAGATTGTGTCAAAAATGATAAGCTGGATAGCTATATATATATGATGCAGTATCTGTCAAACTCCTTCATATCGAGGAAGGGCGAAACGAATCGGGCAAAAGCGCGTTCAGATTGAAATTAGTAATTCCGTAAAGCCTTTTCAGGCATCTGTCCAATCCTCATGGGAATTCTCAGCAAAGGATTACGAAGTTGAGAGTGTGTTCGAAATTGGTTAGGATAGACGCGGGAGCTCTAACGTCGTGGATGACTTTACGAGAGACTCTCTCAAATCTCGTGTGTGTTTTCCGTTTTCGACCTCGGACTTCTCGCTGCACAAACGTATGTATATATATATATATATATATATACATGTGTGTGTATATGAAACGTTGCATATATCAAGCTCGTTCACCAGTCCCGGCTATAAATCGGCCTTAATTGAGAGTTAGCGAGAGTAAGAGAGAGAGAGAGAGAGAGAAACGGAAGGGGGAGAGGTGTATAAAGCTCCGTTGCAAACGTATAACTCCCTCGGTTTTGCTCTAACCGCCCCAACGCTCGCTATATAACACCGTGATTATCTTTAATTCCTCCTAAATGATAGTTAAACGCCCTTGAGAAAAGCTTTGCCAACGAGCCCTCGCGCACATATACGTGCCATGTTATATATATATATATATATATATATATATATATATATATATATATATATATATATATATATATATAAATATGCACAGCCGAGGAAAGCGCTCTGTTTATGAATTTTAAGCAAACTAGAAACCCGATTTGTTAATGGTAAAAACCTTAATGGTAAATAGTAAAAACTTTTTTTATACAAGATAAATAAAATTAAAAAAATCATAAATGGTAAAATTATTACGATTTTTTTTCTCCAAATATTAAACTTTCATCATTAATGGTCTAAATTTTGGATATATATATATAAGAAAAATCAATTTTTATATTTTATATTTAAAAAATCATTGCAAAGTTTCTTCGACACAGATCGAATACTCTTTGTCGAAATTTTTCGCTTTTTTAAGCAAACTAGAAACTCGATTTGTTAATGGTAAAAACCTTAATGGTAAAATGTAAAAAGTTTTTTTATACAAGATAAATAAAATAAAAGGAAGCATAAATGGTAAAATTATTACGATTTTTTTTCTCCAAATATTAAACTTTCATCATTAATGGTCTAAATTTTGGATATATATATATAAGAAAAATCAATTTTTATATTTTATATTTAAAAAATCATTGTAAAGTTTCTTCGACACAGATCGAATACTCTTTGTCGAAATTTTTCGCTTTTTTAAGCAAACTAGAAACTCGATTTGTTAATGGTAAAAACCTTAATGGTAAATAGTAAAAACTTTTTTTATACAAGATAAATAAAATAAAAGAAATCATAAATGGTAAAATTATTACGATTTTTTTTCTCCAAATATTAAACTTTCATCATTAATGGTCTAAATTTTGGATATATATATATAAGAAAAATCAATTTTTATATTTTATATTTAAAAAATCATTGTAAAGTTTCTTCGACACAGATCGAATACTCTTTGTCGGAATTTTCTCCTTTTTTTTTTCTTTCCACGATTCTTCTTTTTCTATTATTTTGTCCTTGGGCCTCGTCAATATGGTCGTGGAGTCCAATATTAAAAAAATAAATAAAAAAAACTCCGACACAAATTTATCTATATACCGTTTAAGCGAGAGAAGAGTTATACATATGCTCTGGCTCGACGCCTCACGCAAACACTCTCGAGCAGCTTCGAACCAGTTTGCTGGGGTCGTTTGTATACTTATTACACTTATTTTTGCGTGTATATGTTTTTTTGCACTCGATCGCACATATGCAAGGAGAGCGAATGAGCGAACGAGCCACACACACGCTTCGGGCAAAGCCGCATTACCTATACCTCTAAGTACCCGCGCGGGTCTGCGCTCTTCGAGTACTTACCGCCAATTTATACTCGCCGGCGAGCGACCGTGGCGCTGCGGTGGCGCGCGATTGTACGACTACACTAGTAGCCGCTATCTGTACCCTATAACTCTTTACATCGAACGAGCGAGCGAAAGCCGCGAAGCTCGTACCAACTTTAGACTCTCTCGACTATCTCCATACACATATGTGGTATAAATATTAATATGTATGTATATATATATATATATATATATATATATATATATATATATATATATATATATATATGTATATGTATGTGTGAGCCGTCGTAAATGCTGTAAAATTGCGTCGATCCGATCGCCCCTGATTGCGAACGAGCCAAGAGGCTTTCCTGATGCTGATGACGGCCCTCCGGGTCTCCCCGGTTGCCCTAACATATATATGTATGTATATCTATAGTAAAACTGGTTGTTATGCTCTCTGGCATATCTTTCGCGAACGCCCATCTCGAGCACTTTATACTCAAACTGCATCGCTCCCCGTTTTATGTCTCCTGGGAAATTTTGACGAGAATTGTGAACATGAAGGAATATTATAATAAATTTAAAATGAGAAAATGCGATATGAGAATTCATCGAGATTGTTCAAATACGATAAATCAGTGCAATAATTTAAATTTTTACCTTCCTACATATATTTCACACTGATGACATTTAATTACCTCATTTTTTTTATAACAATTAAAATATAATTATTGTAAATTATGATTTTTCTGTTTAAATAATAATTTAAAGCACAGAGAATTGTTTTTCAAATGCTCGAGAGAGTTTACTCTTTATTTTTTTTATTTATTCGGAAAATGTAGAAAAATACTTAAAACGTTATTATTTAATATGATAATTTATGACACCATTTTTTTTTGTGCAATAAGTAGGAAAAATTTAAAGTTCTTTCATTCGAAATTCAAAGAGTTTTGTCATATTGTGTATACATATATATATATATGTAAAATTCTCTTTTATCTATTCTTTCGTTTCTTTTTCGTTTGTCATTCTGCCTCGCCGTTTACAACGTTCGTAGCCCTTTCAGGGCCCCTGCTCAAAGCGTTTCTTCGTGGTTGAGCACGTTAACCAGCGTGCAATTTCGCGCCGCAGTAAAGATTCAATGAGAATAATGGCGAGAGATGGGGGAGGGAAAAGTGTGTACGAGACGGCGGTGCATGCAGAAAGTCTCGTTTTTTTTTTAACTCTTTCTCCATCTCTTTTTCTCTTTCTCGTACTTTAGGGAATTTGCCCCAGAGCAACAGCACGTGTAGTAAATATTGTTTTCTCTCTCTCTCTCTCTCTCTCTCTCTCTTCCACTTTCTGTGAGTGCATATCGGCAGTCAAGCCTGGCCGAATTAATGTCTTTATAATTGCTCCACCGCGCCCTTTTTCAACAGCCTTATACGAGCCTTACTATATATATACTATATATATAGTATATATATATACTATATATATACTATATATATAGTATATATAGTATATAGTATATGGTATATGGTATATGGTATATGGTATATAGTCTATGGTATATAGTATATGGTATATAGTATATAGTATATAGTATATGGTATATGGTATATGGTATATAGTATATAGTAGATAGTATATAGTATATAGTATATAGTATATAGTATATAGTATATAGTATATAGTGTATAGTATATAGTATATATAGTATATATAGTATATAGTATATAGTATATAGTATATAGTATATAGTATATAGTATATAGTATATAGTATATAGTATATAGTATATATAGTATATAGTATATAGTATATAGTATATAGTATATATAGTATATAGTATATATACTATATAGTATATATAGTATATAGTATATATATACTGTCCTTATCCGCGGTGTTGACTGACCAACACGAAACAATTTTTAAGCGAGAGACGAGAGATTTACAGTCACAGAAAAAAACGTTGTGGTCGTAAATTTTAAGAGACTGCTCGAATTGTTATCTCGTAAAAGTTTTGAGTATGAAAAAATAATTATTTGCAACTTCAAAGATTCATGTCCTTGAGGGAATTTGGTAATTATTAAAAGAAAGAAAAAAAAAAAAAAAAAAAACAATCTACTGCACTGAAGTCCTTGAATTACATTATAATGTACTTTGTTTTTATTTATTATTATCGCTGGACCGTTCGAGCTTGAAAATATTAATCGGTATGGATTACGTTAATAAGATTTTTATCATATTTATAACAATTTTTTGCAGCGAGCCCATCTGTCACAAAAACGTCACGATAACATGAATAATAATAATAATAATAATAAATAACAATATAAATAATAGCAATTCTAATAATTATTTTAATTATTTTTCATCAAATATAAATCTTTTACTACAAATCGTATAAAACTCTCCAGAAGATAAACGAACGAATCGAATGAACTCTCGTTCCAGTTTTTCACTACGTATATATATATATATATATATATATATATATATATATATATATATATATATATATATATATATAGCTTATACCATATATTAGATAATCCCACACGAAAATCTATTTTCACTATCCATCTTGCTGGTTCTGTATATATGTATATATTTCATGTCGTTAACCCTCTCGGGGCTCTCTCAAGCGTGCGGGGATGAGAGAGGGAGAGATAGAGAGAGAGAGAGAGAGGGAGAGGGGGAGGGAGAAAGATCGATATCGATTAATCGTCCGGCGACACAGCTCGCGGGTCATCCTTCTTGCACGCGTCACCACGCCAGCCACTATATCTCCCTCTCTCTCTCTCTCTTCGACTGACAGGGAAACGCTTTACCTCTCCAGTTTCCATCCCAACTGCTGTCAATTACCATATTCCCGTACTATATATATATATATATTCTATCTTGCTGCTGGATTCCCAATTCGACAATATATATTGTATATATATATATATATATATATGTTGGAGATCCAGCAACGCGTTAATTTATCGCCAGAGATCCGATAATTTCTCTCTCCGTGTCCATTAGCCCTCTCGCTCTCCCTCCCTCTCCCTCTCTCTCTCTCTCTCTCTCTCTCTCTCTCTCTCTCTCTCTCTCTCTCTCTCTCTCTCTCTCTCTCTCTCTCTCTCTCTCTCTCTCTCTCTCTCTCTCTCTCTCTCTCTCTCTCTCTCTCTCTCTGTCTCGATTCACCCACACGCACATCCCTCTACATCAACCTACACTCTCCTCCACTCGACGAGGAATCTCAACGGTTATCATTAAACTCTCCAACCGTTCGACTATCTGGTTCGTCGAAAAAAAAAAAAAAAAAAAAAAAAAAAACATTGAAATCAATCTCTTGGACACGATCATTAATATTAGAGAACGTGAAAAATCATTCTTGGGCCCAATTATTATTAAGTATATCGGAATATATCGTAATAATTTATATGCACATATTTAATTTTGCGTTTCTATCCATTTCCCATAGAACTCCTCCTATATGTTTGAAAGTATATATGGGCCGTTCCAGATCATGAAAAGAAAAACATTTTTTTTATTCGTTTTTTTCATGCTTATGTATAAGAATTTTCAAAAAAAAAAATCGAATTTTGAAATAATAATTTCTTTATTTTAGGTCTAGAAAATAATTTTTATTCCATGAAAAAAAATAATGAAAATATCAATAATAAACAATTTAAAGGCACACTCGAAATATTTCTCACAAAACAACTCGGTATAAATAATTTTTGAATTGAATATTGCTCATTAAGGAAATGCTGGTCCTTTTTTTTTTTAGAATTAGAAGAAGATTTTTATACTTTTGACAACGAAAATTTTTCAAAAAAATCAAATATTCGATACAGTCGAAAAAAAAAAAACAGTGAAATCAATCTCTTGGACACGATCATTAATATTAGAGAACGTAAAAAATCATTCTTGGGCCCAATTATTATTAAGTATATCGGAATATATCGTAATAATTTATATGCACATATTTAATTTTGCGTTTCTATCCATTTCCCATAGAACTCCTCCTATATGTTTGAAAGAATATATGGGCCGTTCCAGATCATGAAAAGAAAAACATTTTTTTTATTCGTTTTTTTCATGCTTATGTATAAGAATTTTCAAAAAAAAAAATCGAATTTTGAAATAATAATTTCTTTATTTTAGGTCTAGAAAATTATTTTTATTCCATGAAAAAAAATAATGACAATATCAATAATAAACAATTTAAAGGCACACTCGAAATATTTTTCACAAACCAACTCGGTATAAATAATTTTTTTAATTGAATATTGCTCATTAAGGAAATGCTGGTCCTTTTTTTTTTTTTTTTTTAGAATTATAAGAAGATTTTTATACTTTTGACAACGAAAATTTTCCGAAAAAATCATCGATACTTTTTTGTCATTTCTAAAATGTCCCAAAAAATCGTATTTTTCACTAAACTGAATTTTCCCCAACAAAAAATCGATAAATCTTTAAGGGCCAAGTTGGGTTTACTCGATATTATTAATCATAATGACTAAACCAATTTTCGAATAAATCTGAAATTTTCTCTAGACTGGTTTTTTACTTCGCACTATAAGTCACTAAAAAAAAAAAAAAAAAAAAGAATTAATGTTTGACTATTTTTTATTTGGGCTGGAATGGCCCATATACATGTGATGTCCAGGGACCAATTATTTCGCGGCAATCCATAGCCGAGGGATCCTTACGATCTACATATATTCCGTACGTTAACGTGTCCAGATATATTATATATATATATATTGTATATATATATATTGTATATATATATATATTGTATATATATATTGTATATATACATATATTGGATGGACATTGGATAGTTGTTGGCGTTGCTGCAACCGCAGGAGATTTCCTAAAGTGGGCAGTGGGAACCTCGCGAACTGTCCAGGGGGGCCTAACTTTTCTCTCTCTCTCTCTCACCCTACTCTCACCCTACTATGTAGATGTATGGTCTCTCAGAAAATGTCTACATACGAGGAACAACGAGAGTCCGAAAAGGATAGAAAGAACAAGTGAGAGAGGGAAAGAGAAGGAAAATGGTCGCGGCCTGCTATATGCACGAGAACGGGAGCTCCTCATTACGCCATGCAAATACGCCCTGGTAACGCGGTGACCACCACCGGATGATTCCACTCTCTCGTACATCGACTGCGAATAAAGGAAACCGAGGGAAAGAGATTGAAAAAAAAAAAAAAAAAATTGAATCGAAATGAAAAAAAAGGGGGGGGGGGCTAACAATAAGACAAAGATCGATCAGCAAACGTAATAAAAAAATATCCCGACAAACTAACAAAATTTTCTTGACAAAAAAAAAATACTTGAGAAATATCAGTACATCGATGTAAATGAGAATTTCGTTTTTTTTTTTCAACATTTTTTCAAGTTGGAATTATCCTGTTAAAAAACGTATAAATGTTGAATAAAATAAAAATAGTATTTATTTTCCTGAATCGAATTAAAAAATGTCCTCTTAAAAAACGTATAAATATTAAATAAAATAAAAATAGTATTTATTTATTTTCCTGAATCGAATTAAAAAAATTCCTCTCAAAAAACGTATAAATGTTAAATAAAATAAAAATAGTATTTATTTATTTTCCTGAATCGAATTTAAAAAATTCCTCTCAAAAAACGTATAAATGTTAAATAAAATAAAAATAGTATTTATTTATTTTCCTGAATCGAATTTAAAAAATTCCTCTCAAAAAACGTATAAATGTTAAATAAAATAAAAATAGTATTTATTTATTTTCCTGAATCGAATTTTGAAGGAGAATGCTCTTTTGGTTACTCCTATACGAGCTTTAAAGTTTGAATAAATCAGGAAAAGAGCGAGGACAGAAATCCTCTGTAGCCATTTATTTATGGGCAATGTAATGGACATGTACAGCAGCTTCCACATTAGCCTCTCATTTAAATGTATACCTCTCGACAGTGCAACGTGCACGACACTAATTAGACAGTTGCTTTCTTCTATACAACTCCCACGAGCTTAATTCACCAGCTTTCAAGTTGTATCTACTTCAACCTCGCATTCACCATCTTTTCACATTATTTAATTAATTCATTTTTTTTTTTCTGTCCATTAGACGTCTCGTGGCTCGATGAATTTCCACTATAAATAATATTCAATATTTTATTAATCGCAATTTATTTTTATTGGTTATTATTTAATTTATACGTACAGGTGGACAATAAAATGAAAGTATAGGGTAAGTGCACCAGTGAATGAACACCCGTGTTAAAATCACTATATACCGATATACTTCGCGTGAAGTGGTCATTCACTGGGCCCTGCTCATTTACTGGTACACTCATCCTACTATTCACAGTATCGAGAAACTTTTGATATACCTCCCCGATTGGATATACCTCCCCCTCGATCACCCTCCCCAAATTTATTCCTCTTTTTAATATATTATAAGACAAAAGAAAAAGATACAGCACATCAATTTTAAATTTTTTTAAATATTAATAATAAATTACAAATTGCTACAAAGTCAATTTTTTTTATTTATTTTTTGCAAAAAAATTTCTTATTTCGTATCTAACAAATAATTCTCATTCAAAAAGAAAATTGAGGATTCCCATAACAGGCAATATCAAATCAAAGTATCATTCGAAATAATTTATAATTATTTCGTTCGAAAATAATTTCAATTTTTGTTTTTGTTTTAAACGAATAATTTACTGTTATAAATTTCACAATAATCAATAATATCTGAAAGTGTTTGTTCAAAGAATAAGTTATGAAAGAGAAGGAAAAAATTATGAGGATTCATGATCCTGGCAATTTGGCCTGGAACGACCCATATGCATGCACGTGTATAACTATATCGAGAATTATACATCGGTACGTTTAACATCCAGTACACTCGAGTTTGGTACTCTGGAAGTACAAGGATTAATATACGCGTATCTAACAAATGATTCTCATTCAAAATGAAAATTGAGGATTCCCATAACAGGCAATATCAAATCAAAGTATCATTCGAAATAATTTATAATTATTTTGTTCGAAAATAATTTCAAATTTTTTTTGTTCGAAAATAATATCAATTTTTTTTTGTTTTAATCGAATAATTTACTGTATAAATTTCACAATTATCGATAATATCTTAAAGTGTTTATTCAAAGAATTATCAATAACAACCGTAGCATTGTTAAACAAAAAATGAAAATTAATGTGAAGTATTTTTTTGTATTGCACTGCAATGTTATGAAAGAGAAGGAAAAAATTATGAGGATTCATGATCCTGGCAATTTGGCCTGGAACGTCCCATATACAGCCACGTGTATAACTATATCGAGAATTATACATCGGTACGTTTAACATCCAGTACACTCGAGTTTGGTACTCTGGAAGTACAAGGATTAATATACGCGTAACAGGCACGTATATTTCCCTCTCATGCAGCACCAGCAACAGTAGGGTAACGTTTGTATAGTACCAAATCTCCTATAAACACACACACACACACATATATATGTCCCTATACACACATATACATACACATATATATATATATATATATATATATATATATATATATATATATATATATATACATATATATAGATGTGTGTGTGTGGGTGTTGCACGTAAACCTGAATTTTCACTGTGCATTGTGCATGAATATTCACTGAAACTGGGATATGTACGTGAGGAGCAAGTTCAAGCCCTGCTTTGCTTTCCTGATGGTTTCTGCACATGGAAAATTATGGAAAACTGACACAACTACACACGCAGAGGAGATGAATACGTGTGGCAAAAAGAGACAAGTTGAGGGATTCAACGAGCTCTGGAACGACAAATTTAACGAATGAATTTCTCAACGAAATTGTTCAACATTTATACGTTCGGATCTGTTATAAAAATATTTTTTTTATTGGGCAAAACAGAGGATTATATAATTTGAATGAACATTGACTGTGCCGAATATGATTTTATTAATAAATTTTTATTTCAAATTTTCGTCAAATAAAATTTATATTTAAGTGCCAAAAATTCTGTATTAATGTTTAAACTTTTTCTTCTAAAATTGCAATTTTTTAAAAAAATAATAAAACTGTAAATTTTATTTTTGAAAAAAAGGGGAGGCACAAGATTTTTTTTAATGCTCGTCACGAATTTCGGAATTTCACGAGAGTGGCAATGAAAATAATTGCTTTTAGCACTCTGGCAAATCTTCAGCTATATCCATTATTTCTTCTTTCATTTTTTCTCTCTCTCTCTCTCTCTCTCTCTCTATCTCTATCTCTATCTCTATCTCTATCTCTATCTCTCTTGTTCTCGTTTCTAAGAGCGTTTCTTTATCGCATTCTTCATCTTCGTTCTTCGTATTTGTTTTTATTATTTTGCTATTTTTTTTATTACTTTTTTTTCATTATTTCTTGGCAAGTAACTCGTGAAGAGTTAGAGAAACGATTCACGGAGTTCCTCAGTTGCCCAAGTAGTAAAGGTTTTTCCTTCGGTTGAGATGGACCATGACTCGTCATATATATATATATATATACACACTTATACTTATATATATGTACCTTTCGTGCCAGTGAACGAGAACGTTTGTTTGCACACCGAGAATCTCAACTCACGGTTGTTGATCCAACCGCGTGGGAGGCCCAACTATTATTATTATTTTTTTTTGCCCACGCGTATGTAAAAAAAAAAAATCAACAAGCAAGAAAAGGGACGAAGAAAAAGGGCGTGTGCATCGAGTGTGTTGCACAATATAGTAATGGTACATAGATATATATATATATATATATATGTATGTATGTATATAATGGTACGAGGCACGAGCCCTCAATTCTCGCACTCGAGCTAAGAATGAGTATGGAATGAAGCACGAAACTGCATATGAATCAGGACAGGTAAAATATCCATATAGCCCTCGTAAGAAAAGTTATTCCACACGCGAGTGTGTTAGAATTTTGGATCTCATCCATGTACGACCTCCTTCGAAATATTACTTTGCGAATTAAAAAATGATTTAAAATAAAATATTTACAATGATTTTTAGCATTTTTTTTCTTATTTATTTTAATTTTTGTACGATATGAAAATAAATAATAATTTATTGATTTTTTTTTTTTTTTTTATTTCTCGTTTTTGCAGTACATCTTCGTCGTGATGGGAGTTCTCGTCCTCGAGGCAGGAGTTGGTGCGCTTGCTCGACTCTACGAGGAACAAGTTGGTCCTGAACTCAAGATGACCCTCAATCGTACGTTTCTCGACAATTACTCTGTGAGATCTCGAGAAACCGCTGCCATTGACCAGATGCAGATAGAAGTGAGTTTCAACAATAATAATAATAATAATTTTTGTCAAATTTTACGTTCTAAGATAATTTTACACAATTTTCATTTATTTTACATTTTTTTTTGATAAAAAAAAAAATTCTATATTTATTTTACATTTATTTTTCATTAAAAAAAAAATTCTATATTTATTTTACATTTATTTTTCATTAAAAAAAAAATCTATATTTATTTTACATTTATTTTTCATAAAAAAAAAAAATTCTATATTTATTTAATAATATTTTTTATAATGATCATTTTACGGTATCCTGTAATTTTTTTTTTCTTCACCCCCCGAGCATTGAAACGTCCCAGATTCTTCCCATTTATACACATACGTTATACACTGTAGTTGTCGTAAATTTCGTTTCAAGATAATATCTCGCAAACGAGCGAGTGAATCGGGAAATCGTGATTCCTTTTTTTATCATTATTATTTTAATTAAAAATGTTCATTTTATCATATTTTTATTATTATTTTATTTTTCATTTTTTTCATTTAATACTTTTTTTTTCTAATTATTATTATATTATTATTTATCATTTTTTAATGAAAAAATATATTTTAGGTATTTTTTGTAATGTTGATTTTACACTTTTTTTGTTATTATTTTTTTTTTTAATGGACCTCCCGAGCATGAAAATTTCCCAGATTCTCTTCGAGCGAGCAAATCGTCTCTCTTTCTGCCCCCCCCCCTCCCTCCCCTCTCCCTCTCTCACGATGCGAAACATAATGAGTCTCTCTTTCTATTTTCATTTCATTTTTCATTTAATAGTTTTTTTTTTTTTTTCTAATTATTATTATATTATTTTTTATCATTTTTTAATGAAAAAATATATTTTGTATTTATTGCTATATTTTGTATGTATTTTTTGTAATATTAATTTTACGCTTTTTTCTTTTTTTTTTTTTTTAATGAACCTCCCGAGTGGGAAAATTTCCAAGATTCTCTTCATTTATACACATATACGTTATATATAGTGTATATCGTAAATTTCGGTCCAGGAAGACAATATCCTGTAAACGATCGTGCGTTGCACGAGCGAGCAAATCGTCTCTCCTTATGTCTTCCCCCCCTCCCTTTCTCCCTCCCTCTCTCTCTCTCCTCTCTCCTCTCTCCCCTCTCTCTCTCTCTCACGATGCGAAACATAATGAGTCTCTCTTTCTACGTACCCGTATCTATCTACACCCCTATAGCTTTTCTGGACCTTTATCGTCCTGGAGAATCCAATAAAAATGTCCTTTCGCGTTGCTCCATTCATTATTTCCTCGCTACAAACCAAACACACACACACACACACACACACAAGAGTCGGAAGAAGAAGGCTAAACGATTTAGAATTTGCGTTTTATCGTAATGCAAATCTTTCGTTCGAGATTCTTATAAAAATCACCACAATACTCGCATTTGTATAATTTTTTTTGTTTTTTTTTTCTTCCACGAATAAGAATAAAAATTAATGAAAAAATAATTGATCAAGTTTTTTTTTTAGTTTCTTTAAATCGATTTTTAATGATTGTTTTTTTTTTTTTTTAACTCAGTTCAAATGCTGCGGTGCTCTGAGATTCGAGGATTGGCTCGTGAGCGAATGGTCCAAGGACGAGGATGTACTCAGAGACGGAAGTCTCGTGCCCGATAGTTGCTGCAAATCCGTAACTCCGCTGTGCGGAAAGCGCGATCATCCATCGAATATACAATACACGGTGAGAGTTTTGCATAATTACGAATGAGCTCACTCATTTATATTAAAAAGAAAAATATTCAAAAACATTTACATTTCTTTTTTTTTGGTTTTTTTTTTAATTTAAGGTCAATGACTAATGAGAATTAAATAATTTTCTATATTTATGAGTAATTATAATTTATCGTCAGCTCAATTTAATTTCGATTTTATTGTTTGTTTTTTTTTGTGCTTTTTCAAGGATGCATTTACAAATTTTTACAATTTTTTACGTAATTCCGAATGAGCTCACTCATTTATAAGAAAAAGAAAAATATTCAAAAAAATGTACATTTCTTTTTTTTTAATTTAAGGTCAATGACTAATGAGAATTAAATAATTTTCTATATTTATGAGTAATTATAATTTATCGTTAGCTCAATTTAATTTCGATTTTATTGTTTGTTTTTTTTGTGCTTTTTCAAGGATGCATTTACAAATTTTTACTAATTTTTACGTAATTCCGAATGAGCTCACTCATTTATAATAAAAAGAAAAATATTCAAAAAAATGTACATTTCTTTTTTTTTTTAATTTAAGGTCAATGATTAATTAGAATTAAATAATTTTCTATATTTATGAGTAATTATAATTTATCGTCAGCTCAATTTAATTTCGATTTTATTGTTTGTTTTTTTTGTGCTTTTTCAGGGATGCATTTACAAATTTTTGGAAACGACAAAGGACCATTTGATTATTCTCGGTGCTGTTGGCCTTGGACTCTCGGTACTCGAGGTATTCGGCATTATTTTGGGCTCCTGCCTGTACATAAAACTTCGTCATGATTTTGATGACTGAGAATTAATACACCACGAGGACAATAATAATGGCCGATCGTGGTGCAGATACGCGCAGAATAATGTCTGACAGGAGGACTAGCCCACAGTGGCAAATCAATCGTGAATCTCAATAATTTCTTCTTTTTTTTTTCCACAATTTCTCTTTTTTTTTCTTCTTCTACTTTTTCTTTTCTTTTTTTTTTTAAGTAATTTTTCAACCGTGACGCAGGCGTTTCGGTATTATAATATTTGTAACTTCGATACTGCCATTTTGACCCTAGAAAAGATAACTCGGGGACAAATGTGCCCCAAGCCAATATCAAACTGAGGCAAACAAAAATAAGTTATTCTTTCTCGGATCAATATTGGCTGTTAAAAAAAAATTGAAATAAAAAAAAATCTTTGTCCATCGAGAGAAAAAAAAATGAAAATCACGAAAAACAAAGCTACGGCGCATCAACGCAGTCGCTCAACCAAATACGACCAATGTATAAACTTCTATGACTGATTTCGGACGATCGTTAAATCGCCGATGAAAAAAAAAAGACGAAAAAAACAAAAAAAAAATCGCCAAATAGAGATCCGATAACAATTTGTTGTTTTTTTTTCTATTATCGCGGATTATTCTCTGCCTTTTCTCGTATATTACACGGCGCATGGCGATTACTCCTAATTATAGGAGATCAAGAGTGTATATATATATATATATAACGAATGTTAGATAAAACAAAAAATTGTTTCCTTCAATTTTTATGCTCTCGTTGTGCCGATACTGCCAGATCAAAATTTCCACGAACTCGTCAAACTTTAGCCAAGTCAATATCTCCTTACTTCCGGTTAGACATTTTTTATACGAATGCTTACGAAAATCTTTTTCGTCTTTTCGCTCTATACGTAATTGATACGAGAATAAACGTAAAAAAAAAAGTAAAAAAATAATAAAATGAACGAACAATATTAATAAGAATAATTTTTAAAAAATCTTTATGGTAAGAGCACTCTCGCGACTCTGAGCAAATTCGCGAGTTTGTGTGAGAACGTTTTTCTACTGTAGATCACAAAATTTCCCTGACTACGAATAAATGGTTAGAATAGAAAAGAATATAAAAAATGGAAAAGAAGAAAAAAAATCCAAATTGTATAAAATCGTACAAAGTGCCTTTTTGTAAACGATAAGCGAGATCGTAATATTTTAGATTGCGGATAAATCGCTGTGAATTTGCTAAAGATTTTCGTTCGAACGATGTAATGTCACGAATTTTTTTTTTTCTCTCTTAATTCTCTTTATAATTATTGTGTTTCAAGATTATACATTCTTCGTGAAAATGCATGCACGTAAAGCCTCCGAAACAGTATTCACTCGATTAAATTGATTGTAAAGGGTTTATGAAGCTGTTATTATAACTCTATTATTTATAAAAGAAAAAAAAATCAAGTCTTATATTAAATATTTTATTATTGCGTGGCAATGCCCGGATTAACAGACCGGACGTTTCGCGCGTAAAAAAAATTATCATTATTATTATTCATATTATAAGCCCTACAGCAGTTGCGTTATAATATATTATTATCATTATTATATAAATATTATACATATTGTATATTGTACATATCAAACAATATTCTGTTACGAATAAATGTGAAAAAGAATACGCGATTATATCTGCCTGACCTTGAGGCTCGTGTGATTTTCATCACGAGGATTTACGATGTCGGGGGGGGGGGGGAGAAGTATAAATTCATATACTTTTTTGTTTGATTTATTCATTAATTCAATTGTATTATCGCTCATTATTATCGATTAATTTAAATAACGCGCCAAATTTAAAGCCCGATCCGCTTTACCCCACCGCTTATCTAGAGCGCTGTCTCGTGACGTCACGCTACCCACTCTCCAGCTGGATGTGCGCGCGCCGCCTGTCGGCGGGAAATACGCGTCGCGCGTGCTCGCGTCAGTCACCGCTCGCCTCTTGCGCATCATGGATGAGTGTTGTGCGGTGAGTGTAGAATTTATGTCACAAGTTGCCCCGGTAAAAGTTTGTTTGGTGTACATCCGATAAACTCCCCCCGAAAGGGTGAGCCCACCCTTACAGTGTAAAAATATGTGACTGGATTATCGACAATCATCGGCCAAAGTCAGCTGTACATCGGAGCATTATTGACCGTTAAAAAATGGGATCCGATAAGGTAGGTTAGCTTTTTGTTTGACAGCTGTCTAATCTGCCCTTTAACACTTTGACATTGACAAATTGTTCGACGGTGTGTCGCAATTTACGTGTTAATCGGAGAAAAGAGGTCGACATAACCTCAAAAAAACAGAATACCATTTTGTTTGACAATCAATCCCTCGTCGTTGAGAATTTATTGTTCGATGTCACGCGTTAAAGTCAAAGTCGACATAACCTCAAAAAAGTATAATTTTGTTTTGAAACTGTCTAATATTTCGTTTAACCCCTTAATGTTAACAATTCTACCACGATTTGTACATTTTTCTGTGTATAACCTCAAAAAAAGTTTTATGCAAATTTTCGCAATGAGAATTTGATGGAATCGTCCATGTCGAAAGTTTTCATAAAAAATCATTCTCTGCGCCCCTCACAGATGATAATGAATTCATTATGCCACTAAACAAAAGTAATTTTCAATTAACCCACATATATTATTAATTTTACCAAGTGATTTTATATTTCACAATATATTTCGAGATGTAACCGACTTTTTTGCGGTATTTTCACTGTCAACCGTCATACGACCAATAAAATTTCACGTATATTATTTGCACTGTATATATATCTAATATTTTTATTCTCATAATTTTTTTTCATGCAAATTAATAGTTGTACATGATTTTTGTACATATTTACGAGCTGGCAAAGATGTGACCAAGATTATTCCGTTCATTGCTTTTTTTTTATCACTAGCAATTTGAGCTCTTGGTGACTAAAAAAAATAAAATAAAATATATATTGCAGGTTTTGTATAGATTAGACCAGCCTCATGGATCCGGTAGCGTTTTTATATCGTGGAGGCCCGGAAACAGCACGCATCTCGCAACAACAGGCTGCGACTCTAGCGTCGCAATATTCGACAGACAAGGAGAAATTCAAGAGCGTATACACATAACAGGCTTGTGCACGGGTTTTGGCTGGGACTCGGATGGCGATGTTTTGGCTATAATTACGAATAATTCGTCAATCATAACTCTGTGGGATGCGACAACGGGAAAAAAATCTCAAGTGGACGCAGGCGTGAGGGATGGACTGACGTGTTTGATGTGGTCGAAAAATAGTTGCGTATTGGCCGTAGGAACGCAAAAGGGAAATTTGGCTCTCTACGATCATCTCAATGCAAAGTAAATCATTATTATTATTTTTAATTAAAAAAAAAAAAATCCAACATTTCCTAAGCTGCAGTTCAAAAACGCGTAAATCATGATTTATAGGCGAGTTCCGATACTGGGCAAGCATAAAAAAAAAATTATCTGCGGCGCTTGGTCGACCGAGGGTCTCATCGCACTTGCGGGAGAAGATCGAGTTTTAACGGTCAGTACGAGCGAGGGAGACACTCGAAGGGAAATTCCATTACAGGGCGATCCTTACGATATACAATTCAGCGAAATGAAAATGGACCAACGCGCTGGTGGTGAGAGTACGGTAAATAAAAAAAAAAAAAAATACGATTAAAAATCATCAAAATTATGAGATAAAATAATAATTATCTCTTTATTCGTTAATTCAGCCTGGATATTAATTTTACGAGATTATTCAGCTCTGTCCCCAAAAATAATCAGAATTCCACTAATTTCGTTAAAATCGTTTCCGGTTATTCTTTTCGACAGATGGTGTACAATATTATTTAATAAAAAAAAAAATAATAATAATAATGATTTTTCATCATTCAATTTATCCAGGTTTCTCTTATCGTGAGCAAAACTACATTATTTCTTTACAATATTCTCGATCCGGACAATCCAATCGAGCTTGCATTTCAAAAACGATACGGTCCAATAGTTACCTACAAATGGTAAGTTTTTTTTTTTTAATGCGAGAAATATAATTAAAAGAAAAAAAAAATCTTTACAGAATACTCTCTGAGTGCTGGTTGAAATATAATTTAATTATTTTGTCATCAGGTACGGTGATGGTTACATACTCGTGGGATTCGAGGCTGGTTACTTTATCTCAATATCGACTCATATAAAAGAAGTTGGACAAGAATTATTTCAAGTTAAGAATCATCGTGATTCACTCAGCGATATAGCGCTGAGCTCGATTACAGGAAAGGTCGCGACATGCGGTGATAATTCATTGAAAATTCACAGTATACAAAATTTAGAAGAAACGGAAAAAGTTATAACTGTGAGCGGTGAGGCGGGTGTCACCAGCATTGAATGGTCGGCCGATGGAACAATGATCGCCGCTGTTACCCACAGCGGTAATGTTTTAATTTATCTCGCCGAAATACCAAAATTAATAAGCGTTTGCGGCAACAGAATATCATTGCTATCCAGTTTAACGGAAGTTATCGTTTATTTGTACACTTTGGACAAGGTGAATGAAAACAAAATATTTATAGAAAAAAATAATATATATATATTTTTTTGTTTGTAGAAAAAATTATATATTTTTTTTGGTTTTTTTTTTTTTTTTAGGAAAAACCCGAACCCCACGTTATAAATACAATTATCGAGCCATCGATTCTTGCTGTTGGTCCAATACACGTTGCAGTCGCATTAAATAATCGTGCACTATTTTGGGAATTGTCCAACGAGCAATCCGACACTTCGATACATTTTGAGCGTGATTATTTAGCTACTGTCGATAGCATAAAATTAAATGAGACTTACGCAGCTGTATTGTTTGATGGAAAAATGCAATTGCACACGGTATGATGAAATGTTTTCAAATTGCATTTATTAATTGATTTCTATTTTTTTTTTTTTTTTTTTTTTTTTCATACAACTATTAAATTTTATTCATTAACGAGTTTAGATTAAAATTGATCAAGAATTGGCTAAAGAGAAAAAAGATACAAAAATATTTCCCGATGCAAGCACATCCGATGGCAAAATAACATGTCACGCTCTATCATCCGATTTTATCGTTTATGGCACGGACGTGAGTATGAAAAATTTTCCTACATATATATTTTTTATTTTTTCAAATTTCATTCTCGCACTTAATAATAATTTCATGTTATTTTTCGTTTATTCACAGATGGGACGTATAGTTTATTTTTATCTCGAGGTTTTCAATCACTCGACCGAGTATTCCCACAGCAATGGCATAAAACAAATATATTTGGACGCGAATGGCACTCAGATGTGCTTTGTCGATGATAAACTCGACGTTTATGTCTACGATCCGATAAATGAAAATGTTATTCCTGTCCCGGATTGTCCTGATTCTATCCAAGGTATAATCTGGGATCAAAATATTTACGAACGTTCGATATTTGCTGTTTACAACAAAAATATCATGGCCACTTATATTTTTGTCAAATATCATGTCGATGGTGAGTATATATTAATTAGATATTTTTTTTTTCTTTAATTTGTTCAATTTTGTGTTATTTTTTTTCAATTTGAGGAAAAAAAAATTGATAATATTGAGAATTATTGAATTTTTCATAAATTTCATTTTAAACAGGGACCAAAGTATTAAAAGTTGCCTCAACTAAACTCCCTCTCGAGTCGATACCCGTTCTCATTTATACAGGAGAAGTGACTCTTGGCACAGCCGGTGGAAAATTAATCAAAATAACACTAACATCTCACGAGGAAGTTGGAAATATCGTTGAGAATAAGAAAATTGTGGAAATTTTTGATAATCAAATGACATGCCGAAGGTATTTTCATATTTTTTCTAATAAATTTTTATTCATTTTTCACATCGTCTTTTTAATTCAATGAATGAAATTTTGTTTTTTTTTTCCACAAATTTTCCTATCTGTCCAGATTTCATCGTGCTTGGAGCACATGCGAGATTCTCGATGACAAAGATTATTGGATAAAATTAGGAAAAACCGCTATGGCAAATCTAAACGTAGAATTTGGTTAGTTGGAAAATAGTAACTCGATTTTTTTTTTTTTTCAATCCCAATTTTAAATATTTAATTTAATTATTATTTTGTTTTATTATCAAACAGCAATAAGAGTATTTCGTAAAATGGAGGATGCGTCGATGGTCTGGTCGCTTCAGAAGCTCGAAAATATCGAGGAGCTCGCTCTTCTCTCTGGTCACATTTCCATTCTTCTCGAGGATTACAATAAAGCGGAAAAATTTTTTTTACAATCATCAAAACCTGTCGAAGCTCTCAATCTTCGTCGAGATTTGATGCAATGGGAGCAAGCATTGAGTCTTGCGCAAAAATTAAAACCCGAGGAAATTCCTTATATAGCTCGTGAATACGCTCAACAATTGGAATTTACGGGAAATTATCCAAAATCTTTGGTAAATTATGAGCGTGGTCTGGTCGATGTAAATTCATCATCGATCTCCGCTGTACAAAATTCAAATCATCGTAGTCAATGCCTCGCTGGAATAGCCCGAACATCTATAAGATGTGGTGACAGTCGACGTGGCGTTGGAATTGCCCTCGAGAACGATTCTCAACGATCACTGCGTAAAGAATGCGCTGAAATATTAGAAATAATGAAACAATTCAATGAGGCTGCGATGCTTTACGAAAAATCGGAATATTTCGATAAAGCTGCATCGGCATATATAAAATTAAAAAATTGGACAAAAGTTGGTAAACTTTTGCCACAAATATCATCGCCAAAAATCAACATTCAGTATGCACGAGCAAAAGAAAGTGAGGGCAAATACGATGAGGCTGCACGAGCTTACGAGACAGCCAAGGATTATGACAATATTGTCAGAATAAATCTCGAGTATCTTAATAATCCAGCACGCAGTGTTGAAATTGTTCAGCAAACAAAAAGCATTGAGGGTGCAAAATTAGTTGCGAGATATTTTCAAAAAATGAACGATTACAATTCTGCAATAAAATTTTTAATACTCTCAAATTGTCACGATGAGGCTTTTCAGCTGGCAAATCAGCATGGCAAGATGGAACTTTATGGTGATATATTGGTCAATACTCTCGATGACGATAATATACGCGATGAAGATTTTCGTAGTCTCGCGATACACTTTGAGGCCCAAAAAAATAGCCTTTTGGCCGGAAAATATTATTTTCACGCGAAAGAATATCACAAAGCATTGAGGCATTTGTTAAAAGCTGCACAATTGGCAGCTGACGATGATGCAGCATTGACAATTGCCATTGACACTGTGGCATCCTCCAAGGATGATAAATTGTCTAATCAATTGATTGATTTTCTTCTTGGCGGTGATGGTTTGCCAAAAGATCCAAAATATCTCTTTCGTCTTTATATGGCCAGAAAACAGTATCGAGAGGCTGCCAAAACGGCTATAATTATTGCCAATGAGGAGCAAATTAATGGAAATTATCGAAATGCTCATGATGTTCTTTTTGGAATGTATCAAGAGCTCAAGAGAAATAATATAACAATTCCCCTCGAAATGAAAAATAATCTTCGTCTTTTGCACTCTTATATTCTCGTCAGATTACACGTAAAACGTAATGATCATTTGAGAGGCGCAAGAATGTTGATTAGAGTTGCTAATAATATATCAAAATTTCCATCCCACATTGTCCCGATTTTAACATCGACCGTTATTGAGTGTCATCGTGCAGGATTTAAACATTCGGCGTTTAATTTTGCCGCAATGCTTATGCGACCAGAATACAGGGCTCAGGTCGATGCGAAATATAGCAAAAAAATTGAGGCTATCGTGAGAAAACCACCGAGAACGAGAGATCACGAGATCGAGGATGAAATTCTTACTCCTTGCCCGTATTGCAAGAGCAGACTCGCCGAGACGGAAATTACTTGCGACAAGTGCAAAAATACAATACCATTTTGCATAGCGACCGTTAGTATGATTTTTTTTTTTTTTTTTTTTTTTTTTTTCAAAAGTCTTGGAGATTTTTTTAATTAAATATTTTTCAGGGACGACATATCGTTGAGGAAGATTTTACGGTTTGTCCGCAGTGTGATTTTCCAGCTATTAAAAGTGAATTTCTCGGGTGAGGCTAAAAATATTAAATTTGTAGATTTTTTTTTTTTTAAATTAAACTATCAATCTCGAATTTGTAATTTTACGTTTTATTAAGCAGAATTGTCGAGACCGAAGGAATTTGTCCAATGTGCAGTGAACGAGTAGAGCCCAAATCGGTTTCTCACGAGGCAAACATTCGTCCGTATCTCGAGCTGCAGGACGACAAGAACAAGCAAGACGCATAATCACGATTCTGACACTCCAACGAGCCCATAAAATTTTAAGCCTGTGCGAAAAATCTTTTTGCTCTACGGGGAATGCACGTTGGCACGTTTCGTCGAGCTTGAAAAAAATATATATATATATACATATAATCCGTCCGTAAGTAAGAATTGTGCCGGTAGTAAAAAGTCTCAAGGTCACGAGATTGAATATCGAACAGAATTTTTTTTTTTTTCTTTTCGAGATTCACATTTATTGTATTGTACATATATGTGGTATTGATGACGTCTGATTTGATATCTCTCAGATCATCGTTTCTCAAGTAGTCCGTACGTCAGTGCCCAGAAACGGGACCATGACAATTTTTTTTTCTTTGTAAATACAATTTTAAGATAATGTGAAAATCGTTTAAAAAAAAAAATTGAAACAAAAATTAAAAATGGCCCCTCGTCAATTCTGTATATTGAGCCTTTTTTTTTTTTTCTATCCGTCGATATTTCACACTATCTTAGAGTTGTAAAAAACGAAACCGTCCAATTTCAGTGCATCGCATGAAAAAAAAAAAGTACAATTTAGCGATTTAGTATGATTTAAGAATGAAAATTAAAAATAAGCTTTAAGTATACAACGACCGTCATTCCGACTGCCATTTGGATGCATTCGGCAAAGGTCACCTGTAGAAACTCATTTGAAATAAATCTAATACTAATCTCGATTACAACACAAAATAATAAGCGTTGAAAATTAAAGTCGCACAGTTATGAGAAGAAAAAAAAAGTGCGATAACGGCGACATAACGATACGGAGTGGGAACAATATCCGGCAAAGTGTGGAAAAGTCTATAGTAAAAAAATAAAATAAAATTTTAAAAAAGTAAGAAAAAAAAAATGGCGCATCTGTAGCAAGGAACAAAGTGCGTTTCAATTGTTGGTTGAGTGGGGTTGGCGCATTTGTCGCATTTTCACAAACGCGTAATAAGCATCGCGGGCGATCACGATTACGTTGCTAAACTCACGCGAGCATGACTCTCGTAAAGAAAGAGAGAGAGAGAGAGAGATAGAGAGTCATCCATGCTGAAGATGTAGATTGTGATAACTAGAATCGTGTGTGGGACACACTGAATATATTTTAATATTTGTGAGTATGCAGGCTTGAATTATGTATATGTATATATAGATATATATATATATATATATAGATGTGAACGATCGAATTTTGAAAAACGCCTCGCAGATTTTCTGCTCAATTCATCCGATGGTTATCTCACACATGCACGAATTAATTTCTCTCATGCATAATTGCATGCGTAGAAAAAAAATATTTATTAAACCCATAAAATAATAATTTTTAAACGTTAGAATTTTGTGCTTCAAATTCTTGTATTTTACGATATTATTGAAAAATTTTTGGTTTTTTTTTTTTTTTGTTTTCGTCGTGTTCATATGCAAGAGTATTTCACATAGTGACGATATTTAATGCATTAGCTCTTCTCTATATAGTTAACTGGCAATGCAAGGTAGACCTGTTGACGCAACTGAAAAAAAAAAAATACGTCGTTCCGGCGCCGTGCGAAGTTGCAATCGCTTGCAATCGGCTAGTCCTCGTGTGTGTATAATCTTGAATCTCTCGGTGGTTCGATATGCCGAGGGAGGGAGAAACGTTCGACGGCTTAATAATGGGTAAATACATCGATACATAATTGTATACATTGGCGGATATTATATAGCTCAGGAGTGCGTGACTCGCGAGTTTGTGTTTTCTTGCTCGTAGTTGCTAGTTGAACTCGGGCATTCGTAACGTTAGCACGTATTTTACATTTCTGTGTGGGTTCCATATTTAAATTTCGCGGGCTTCTGCGCAGAGCTTCGAGCAAACGCCGTGAAAAATTTTGTGGCGCTGTTTTCACTTTACTCCTTCGCCGACTCGACACACACACACGTAATTACAAGCTTCTAACGATTGTACACACATCTATAGCTGTATCAGTGACTATATCGATTGTCCAACGTTGCAAAGACGTATAAAAATAATTTGTACAAACTCGATACGCCTTTACAACTGTAAGCTATCGATATATAATATATATATAGACTACGTTCTTAGTGTTCGTGTTGACCGCTAGTGGCGCGCTGACTCAACACGCCCGCCCTCTCGTGTGACAAGAGAGAGGGAGATAGATAGAGAGAGAGAGAGATCTGTGTGCGTTCCCACGACGAATACTACGACGATATAACACTTTGTGCGCGTCTCTCCGTCCGAAAGGTGTGCGCGCGCGACGCTGATAAATTTCGTTTATTTTATTTTTCTTCTTCCCTCCGCCCACCCTCACCCCCCCGGCGCCATCATTTTGCCGTGTGTCTCGTTGAATCTCGCGTGATAATATAGAACATATATATATATATAGAAGCGGGGGCGAGCGTCAGATATATATATATATATCACACGGTCGAACGAAACGACGAGAGAGAGGAAAGCGAGTCAGTGGTCAAGATGGCCGAAAATGGTGACGCGCTGCCGGTTCCCGGCACTGATACATCCTCAAATACCGAAGAATCACTCGTTGCTAGCTTTTTTGCCGAGGTCATTAAGAGTCCCGTTAATATTGCACTTGTCGGTGTAATAGCTTTTCTCGTTTATCAGATTTTCCGCAGTAAAACGAAAGTTGAGACACCGGCACCAGTGATTAAAGAATTACCGAAAATAAGGCGCGACTTTACCGTTGAGGAGCTCAAGAAGTACGATGGCAGAGGACAAGATGAACGAATCCTTATTGCCGTAAATGGTAACGTTTATGACGTTACAAGGGGTGCCAGATTTTACGGACCCGGTAAGTTGAAAAAAAAAAAAAAAAAAAAAAAAACTTGGTGAAAGTAATAATTATCATTCGTATTTCATCCTCCATAAATAATCTACACACACACACACACACGTATATATATACACACATACGTAAAGTGCTCGACATTTTTATACATTGTCGCGTCAATTTTTTGCATCGTAGTTCTTTTTTAACTGCGAGAAAGCGATGGTCTCGCTTGTGTGATACTTTTCCATATACATACATAAATATATATATATACATACATGCGTGTAATACGTGTTCAATATATACAGATATATACTATATGTATGTCGCGTGAAATGACGCGATTGTCGCTGAACCGAATGAAATAACGTGCCCTCTGCGACATACTTTATCCTCAATCGCATATATGTGCGTATATCTAATTAATTCGGCCAACAATACGATTATACTTGTGAAACGCATTCTCACGATGCCGGTCGCGCGCGTAATGATTCTCTCAAAGACGCTTAAATGCGCGTCTCTAAACCCAAAACTTTTTGGGTCATTAAAAAAAAAAAAAAAAAAAGTACAATTTTAAATATTGTTTTTGAACTAAACTAACATTGATTGAAAAAAAAAAAATTGTTTTTATCGCGAAGTTATCTTGTATCGTTCAGAAAATCCGTAAACCACCTGAGCAATAAAAAAAAAAAAAAAAAAAAAAAAAACAGTTATATCGAGAAAAATGACCTTTGTCGGAATTCTTTAGCTTTTGAATATCTCATGAAGACACGCTCCGTTGTCACCAGAAACAAGAATGAGAAGCGGAATCTTTTATGTGGCTCATTATTGGTGTATATATTTATGTATTGCTTAAAGGCAGACTTTTCTACTGCGTCATTATTTTTTTATACGAAGCCGTCGATCGACCGATCGATCGATCATCATCGTTCCGGTCGAAAGGGTTTTTAAAGACGCTGAGCCTTTGTACACGGCTATTGTCGGTATGATGATTAAAAAATTTCTTCTTTACCGGTCGAGCGATCGAAAAAAAAATCAAACTGCCCTCTAAGTTTTATGCAAAAGTTTCGTAATACGTGAGCATTTTTTTTTTATTTTCACGAGGCAATTGTCGAGACGACGATGACGACAATGATACTCGATGATATCATCAACGAGATACGCGCCTTGCACACTGATGTGGCTGTAACCATTGGAGCATAAAAATAATCGCGTAGGCATAAACGGACGTCTGATGAAAATTCGAACACACACACACACACACAAAATTCTTAAAAAATATTATATGCTGAAATATTTATTCGCTCATGAGAAAAAGAAAAATTGAGGCAACGAAGCGAGAATTATTTTTATGAAATTGTTCTCAAAGTCCCCAATGCAATATATATATATGTATATGAAAGAGATTTCGTCTTGGGAGATAAATTTT
Organism: Dyspetes luteomarginatus; assembly: GCA_963669185.1. NCBI lineage: Eukaryota > Metazoa > Arthropoda > Insecta > Hymenoptera > Ichneumonidae > Dyspetes > Dyspetes luteomarginatus. The sequence goes on from OY769903.1 coordinate 29,906,789, forward strand.
TGTCATTGCAGAAAACTCGTGATACATATAATATTTGCTAAAGTCGTTCAAACACGTGGGTAGAAATGCGAGAAAGTTTTTTTTTTTTTTCCTTATAGAATTGCAGAGAGAATTTATAGAGAGATCGGCTATAAATTGTCCTTGAAATTCACTCGACACACGAACGTCTGATAGCAAAATTGTGTTAACTTCTTGGATCAATTGAACTCCACCTTGTCATTGTAAAAACATCCAATTTAATAATAGCTCTCTGGTTCAATAGTATCATAGAACATACAGACTAGCATAGACGAGTAAGTTCATTTTTTTTCTCAATTTTTTTTCATCATTTTAAGGACGTAAAATTATGAGAAAAAATCCAAAATTTAGAATTTAATTTTTCTTTTTTTTTTTTTTTTTTTTTTTTTTTTTTTTTCAAAGAATTTTGGCAGGTAAATAATCTTAAGACTTAAGACCTTAAGATGGAGCTGTTATCACCGTCAATAAGACAATACTTGGCCTCAAAATCGTCTCTCGGAGAAAATTAGCAAAAGAGTTTTGACTCGACGATGGTGCGGTGCATCGCCTCACCTTAAGAAATAAATTTTAAAAAATGAGACAAAAGTATTACGAGCAATTTTTGTGACATTGAAAATCAATATCAGTTTGGTCAATAATAAATTTGAATTTATTAACATTTATTTTTCATATCACCTTAACCCCTTGACTGTGAGTGCCACATATATGGGTGGGAAAAAAGTCATGCCCATTTATGCGACACGTCGCCACACTGCGAAAGGGGCTAATCGTATGGAAAATATTTTTGCCAACGTTTTATTTGTAATAAAAAAAAAAGATGAAAAAAAAAAATTGGCACAATAATGGGAAGAATAAATCATAAAAGTCTGCTTGGTAGATGAACAATGCATCGCTATCTTATCTCATTCTCGAGTCGCACAACTTTTGAAATTTATATTATCGTGAATGACGAGGGACAAACTGGCTCGAGGATTAACTGCTTACGTTAAAAAACAAAAAAAAATGATAAGAAATCATGATTTTTCGAAATGTTTCGTTTTTCCTCGTCGAAAAATTGAGTTTTAATTATTATTATTATTTTTTCAATATTTCTCATACAGATGGACCTTATGCTGCATTCGGTGGACGCGACGCTAGTCGAGGTCTCGCTACATTTTCCGTTGTTCCTGGCAAAGACGAGTACGACGACCTCAGTGACCTCAACACGAACGAAATGAATTCGATCCTTGAGTGGGAGGAGCAGTTCAAAGGCAAGATAAGAAAAAAGACGAGGAAAAAAAAATCATTCCACTCATGTGTTTGCCGAAATTATTGTTTGAGAGATAAAATTACGCAATTCTGGCAATACGGCGGTGCAACAAGTTGCTTCATTCCTTGATAGAATTTTTTTCTTTTTCTTTCTTACTCATCGAACGAATTATTATAATATGATATTTTTATTTTTCTCAAGTATAAAATTTATATTGTTTATTCGGGACAACAGAATCGTGTCTGTTCGGTTGTTATTGATTATTCACGAAAATTACAAGGGTCAGAGACACACGCGCGCTCTCTCTCCACGTATCTAAATTGTTAACTCGATTTTAACTCTGTTCGAATTTTCATAATACGATTTTTTTATTATTTTTAACAAGTATAAAATTTATAGTTTATTCGGGACAGCAGAATCGTGTCTATTCGGCTGTTATTAATTATTCACGAAAATTACAAGGGTCAGAGTTCACGCAACGATGCCAGAGACACGCGCGCGATCTCTCCACGTATCTAAATTGTAAACTCGATTCGAGGAATATTTCATGCTCGACGCAATTCGCTCGCTCATAACATTTGGTCAATTAATTCTCCAATTTCAGAGTATAATTCATTTCAGTTGCTGTGTTTTCGTTAATTGATTAAAAATAATAATAAAAAGATTAGATTAATTTTTGTAAAATTCACATCGTATCGGTTCAGTTGAAAAAAAAATAACCGACAGCGATAAATACGCAGTTGGCTCGTTGCTTTAGCAATCACTGATTTTAAGCAGCATTAAGCGCGGTCATTACTTGGATCGGTGACCACTTTGCCGCGCGCTGATTGGCGCATCGAATCGCAGGGTCGAAGGTCAATTTTCCGGAATTTAGTGATTTCTCTTAGAAACACGAAATTCTTTAAAGAAAAGTTTGACTGTATCGATTTCATACGCATAGAAAAAAATATATTTAATCGGAAAAAAAAATATTTATAGTGTGCAAATTCAAAACTTTATTATTATTATTATTATTATTATCTGTTTCGCAGAGAAGTACGATTACGTGGGTAAACTTTTGAAGCCCGGTGAGGCACCGACAAATTATTCCGACGAGGAGGAAGAGGGTAGCCAGCAAGAGTCAGAAGCCGCCAAGTCTAAAGACGATTGACCGAACGACGCCGAGAGACCATTCGGAATAAGAGAAATGAAGAAAGAAAAAAACAAAAACTATAAGAACAAGAAGAAGAACGACGAGCGTAAACGAAAATTCTTGAAATTATTAGCGCTCTTGAGTAATATCGTCGAAGAAACGGACAGACCGCGAATTCGCTTAATTGTGCGCGCGTACGTTTGACGATACAATTTATATTAATCGCATAAGAATTATATAAATGTTTGGAGACTGGGATATATAATTTTTCGGGCATAGAGACTTTGATTCGAGGGTTCCATTATGACACAAGGGGACGCTCTTCCGATATTTCGAATGATTTTTTATAATATGTGTACAAAAGATTTTTCTATGATCCTCGAAGGAAAGACCTATATTAAGGACACACACAGAAACACACACACACACACACACCCACACGAAGCAACACACAGAAAGAAAGAAAAAAATGGAAATAATTTGTGCAAAAATTTTTTTAGCATAAATTCACGAGACCCTTTGCTGATACATCGCGTTTTCTTCATTCCCGAAAAGTCTCGCTCTATTTATCTCTTTTAACTGCTAAATCGCGTTTCAGAACATTCGACGATACGGTGATAATTCGTGATGCACGTTTTTAACGAGACTTCCCGGTCTGAGAAAATAATTACGCAAATATTTCAACATTAAAAATCTTGGCCTTTTTTTTTTTTACAAATTCATAACGTGTGAGACCAAACTCTTCGAGTCACGTACCGATAATATAACGCGGATAAAAAATCAATTAAAAAAAAAAATAAAACGATAAAAGTAAATACGCGCAATTATGGCGCGGATCATGTTCACTGAGAACAAAACACGTTATAAACATAAATGTTTTATATATATAGATTTAAAAAAAAAAACGCCTTGCAATTTAAACTGTCCAAAATACCGTTCTTAAAGTCGTTTCGTTGATTGATGGGTTTTTTTTTTTTTGTTTGTTTTTTTTTCTTCTTACTAAATGTGTAGTTACGGTTACAATATTGGACGCGAGGAACAACAAACGAAAGTGGAGTCAACGTCTGATTACTTTTTTTTTTCTTTTTAATGAAAACTCGGATCATTTCACCATCTTAGACTTGCATCGATTCCACTGTTAAAGGCTGTGCAAACAATTGGGCAAAGAAAAATTGACGATTAGAATTTCCCATGATTTTTCTGGACTAGCTCTCGTGTTACTACAACTTGCCCTCTAAATTCGCAAGTTTACTTTTTTTCTTCTGTTCCTCCTTTTTAAACGTAATTTGAAAACTAATTTTTCTTCCCCCATTCGCGAATTTGTTCACAATGTATATTTAAAATTCACAAACGTCGATCAGGATAGTTATATGTATATATGTATTATCAAGAGACTCGACAGAGTCTCGGGACAAATACATTTTACAGCCCGAGGTATGTATAATCTTGAATCTTCGTTTATCGAGTATTCGAGCCAAGCGAAAGGTGCAAGACTGCACTAAAATTGTTAATGTACATTAAAGATACTATGAATTATTTACAAAAAAAAAAAAAAAAACAAAAAAAAATCGGCTTGTTTTAATACCAGATGCTAAATGAAATTGTGTCTTCTGTCAATTCGTACATAACCGTTTGTTGAAATTTGTCAATTTGCGGCCAAAATAGAATGATGGTGTAAAAGGTCAAAAATCTCTCATAAATTTTTTGACCTTTGACATCACCTGATGCGAAACATACAAATTTTCTTATAAATTCTTATGGAATGTAAAAATCAATTTCAAGTTCTAAAAAAAAAAAAAAAAAAAATACTTAAACCGGATATCGTCCGGAAACCCTAGAGAGGACAATTATCCAAAGGTGATTTTTTATTATCAGTCAAGATCAGTTTCAGATCACGTTAATATTATGTGAAATAGACTGGAGTCTGCGCAAGTACAAGAGAGATGTTAGCGCTCATTGCGGAGAATGAGACAACTATATAAACTTATTTCGTATCACCTCAATTATATTAGCGTGAGTCATTAAAAACACGCGATTTGAATCTCTCGGAGTTTGGCGCCACTCGTGTGGCGGCGGGGCATACGCATATATATATATATATATATATGATGGTGAAAGAATCGTTGGGGTGGGGAGTTGTGGCACGCGACCGTGGCGGCTAACCGCACTTCCGAGGCACGTAGACCTTTACCGAATCCCCTCTTCCCCTCTCCACCGTCGAGTTTCTCTCGTTTTCATAAAATGATCGAGAACCTTCGCTACTCCGGCCAAACAATTTTTATTACGAGTGTAATGAAATTATTCCCAAAAATTATCAGATAAATGCAATTAATACAAAATCAAATCTGTAGAAAAGAAGAACGCGGAAGAGAAGCGTACATTGACCGCGTTCGGATATCTGAGATGCCATCGTAGATTCATGCTTATTGCTTACTTTGATCTCCAAGCGCAGTTATATGTATATGTAGAAAAAAAAAAACAGAAAAATATTGACCCCATCGTTTGACCTTTCGAACGCAACGCCATCTAGCTAATGCCTCATTACTTATGATTGTTTACTAAAGAAAAAAACGCAGTACGGGAGATTTTTGTACTAAATTTGTGAGAGAGAGAAAGTTTGAATTAATTTTCTTCTCGTAAACACGTATACATATATATATATATTATTGTACAGTATTAAACGGGGAGAATCGAATCCACAAAACTGCAGCGTTTTACGGATTTCTTCATTTTTTTTTTATTTTTTTTTTCAAGCTACCGAAGCGAGTGTTAGTGTGTTTACGATATACGCGCGCAAGCTTGAAGTTCTCTCCCTCGGATGTTCCGAGAGCGAGAGAGTTTTGGGGGTAGGGTAAGGCGGCGATCGATCAGGTTTCATCCCTGCCCGGGCGTCGCCGTATGTATACACATAAATACCACTACAAGTTTCTCTCTCTCTCTCTCTCTCCCACTCAACTCTATATAACGCCCAGGGGCGCTTTTCGTCGTTCAAGGGGCTCTAACTTTTCGTCCCTGCGTGAGAGTCAAGACTTTTCGTTTGGGATTATCCCATAAGCAAAGTTTGCTCGAGCCTCGACTCCCTGTTTTTTTTTTTTTTTTTTTAACGTATTACGAAGTTTCGTTGATGCTAAAGTTTTTTTTTTGGGAATTTTTCTCACAAAGTGCCTTAAAAAAAAATTAAACTCTGACGCTTATCGTTCTTTTTATACGAAACAATAATGATTTGTCATAAATTAATATTATGTGGCTATATTTATCGGAATTCTCGCTGGATTGCCTCTCAAACATACATTATCTATACTCTCTCTCTCTCGTGCTTCTCGCGAACTTACATAACTGTTAACTGCCGCGCCTACCAAGCGTCAACCCCGTTAGACGAGATATGCATATATGTATATATTCATCGCCGCGCATTGCCCGCACGTACTTTACATTATATATGCTCAATATATATACTTTCATATGCTCAATATATATATATATATATATATATACAATACCACCAAAAGGTACTTTGAGTTTTCGGTGCACACGTGCATCAACGTCGTCTCGCGGTCATAGGCACGCCACAGGGAGGAAAATTGTTCCGCGCACCGGCACGTTTTTCTCTTTCTCTCTCTCTCCTCCCAGATATTATTAAACGTGTACTGCACTTGGACGTTTTTAAAATTAGGTCAACGAGTGCCGTTCTCGAGCGCCAAAACGAGAATTTCCGCGGATAATCCGTAAATACAAAAATATTGCATCATAGACAGCAAGAGAGAGACATAAAAATGAGAAAATTCAAAGGGTAGGTATATATAATAATATTTTTGGGCGTGTACCTACTCATGTGTCGAGTGATGAAATGCATAGTACGCGATAGTTGGTACTATACCGACGAGACAAAGTTCCTGTAAAAAAAAAAAAAAAAAAAAAAAAATAATGTCATGACAAAATGTCCAAAGATTCGTGTTTTTATGGTTTGAAAACGCTGCAGCTTAGGCACATTAACCATCGTCGTGTTATCAATAAATGTGAGATTAAAATAAAATAAAAGCCCCTGGTTGGTTAGCCTGTCGAGTTTCTCTTATCTCGATCGGCGTGCGTCAGCGATGTCGTCTCGCCTTCAACCTCGTCGAGTGAGTCTCGAGGCCAGCTTTATAACTAATATATATATATATATATATAAGATGTATATATGACTAATAAAAATATTCTCTTCTGAACAAGATAATACAATGGAGGGTCATGATTTACCTGTTCCGTTGTCAATTTAACGAATAATAAAGAAATATAATATACGAGGAAGCAATGCAGAGGAAATCCAGCAGAGAGCTTGGCATGTGCTGCTGCGTCTCTTTACGCCCTGACGAGGTGATTGTAAAGTAAAAAAAAATTTTACACTCACTGGCCTTCGTTTAATGACTCTCTTGGTAAAACAGGAAAATCATAGTATACACTCCCGGCTTGTGCTGTCCAGTCGGTGTCAATGGTACCTATATATATATATATATATATATATATATATATATATATATATATATATCAATAATCATCATGGAAATACTTTGAGGCTCCAATATCGATGTACAATAATAAAACAATGTTGCGAGAGAAAACAAAACCGGAAACCGAAAGAGACTAGCAGCCATTTCATGAATGAAAACTAGTGGTCAAGTACGAAGCGTGCCAAAGTGATCAGCCGTCATGGCGCTTCGCTGTCTATACATATATATCAGTGCGTCTCGAGAAGAGTGTGGTACAGTATAAATGGCCCGAGAAGCATATTGAAGCTTGTTTCGTGGTTCTCACTCGACGATTCCTCTGTTTGGTTTATATATATATATAGTGTGTATATTGGCGTCTGGGTTTGTGGCGCGGTGCATCTCTCTCGCTGGGCGACCGTGGTTCACAAAGAGCCGCTGTCACCGAGGCGACGACGAGCCAACACCACATAGCACGAAGCCCGGGATATATGTACATAAGCTGCTGCTGCAACGCCGTCATTTGATTTCTCTCCTTCTCCTCCTCCTCCCCAACCTGCTGTCCGCCCGTCGGGTTCTCAATCCCGTAGCGTGATTCTTTTGCGCTTGCCGCTTGTTGGTAGTCACTGCGACCGCCACCGCCGTACACCGCCGTTTTTGACACCCGGCTGACAACGGCGCGCAACGAGAGAGCAACAGAGATCGTGTAATGCATTTATATATATATATATATATATATATATATATATATAGGTGATAAACGTCGCGTGGGCGTAAGCGGCGCGTGCCGTCTCTGTCGACGGTCAGAGTCGGGAAGGCAACCTTGCGCGCGACGCCACTCTTGGCCTCCCCCCCCCCCCCGACCTCCCAATAGTTACGTTTTGTACCCTTTGTCTCCCATGACAGTTGCTATACACCGTTTACATACATGCATATTACTTTCTCGTTAGTTGCTACACTCGAATGAGAGAATCTTAACAGGACGACCGGTCTGCATCTCATCTCCGGCGTTAGCGTGATCCGCCATTTTGTATCCCAATTCACAAATTGATCCTTATTATTTTGTTACAGTAAATGAAAAAAAAAAAGAAAAATTTCAGAATAATGAGATCTTGTACGAATGAAGGAAGAGAAGGAGGAACGATGAGCTGAAGATTCGTTACGGGGATGTTTTTTTTTTTTTTTTTTTTTTTTTTTTTTTTTTTTAAGTTAAAAGGATTAGTTGGGATGCTCTCAGGACAATGGGCCTTTGACCCATATGTCGTACGTTCGATGGGGCTGGCATCTCTAGAGCGATCTCTTTTTCTTTCTCTCTCCCCTCAGTGTGCATAACCTTTGGGCAATGTGAGAGAGATCGGTGACTCCAAGCCACCTTTCGTCGGGATACCGCACTTACACGGCTCATTCCCCCCTCCCGCCCCCTCTTGCAACTCTAGCGTCGATCTAAGTAACTATATTCCCCTTACTTTGTTGTCGAGGGACACGCTTCACGTAGGTATACTATGTGTTACTCATGGCTTTCTACATATACTACCCGTGCATTGCGCTCTTTGTTTTACGAAGGTAGAGGGAGAAACTCCAGTCCCGAGCGCACTTCTCCAATGGTCAAAAACGTACTGTATGGGATTATGATTTTTTTTTTTTTTTTTTTTTTTTCCAAGTCAACTGTACATTATGGAAATTGAAGCGTAGGAAACCCTCGTTGGCCACTTTGCAGCCACAAGTTTCCACCCTGAGCTTCCTTCTTTTTTGATAATAAGTATTATTACGTCTACAAAAGACGTGGATAAAAAATAAATAAAAAAATCACTTTGCCGTTGAACAGATGCTGTCGTGATTGACCAGCTGTGAGCGACCGGCACGACACAAGCCTTTGTTGACGATACTTAGCATTCCTCCAATATGCTGGCATGCTGCTTCTCTACCAAACCGGTATTTTCATGTCAATTGAAATTGTCCTTATAGGTTATCTGGTATCTTTCATTGATAATTTAAAGGCTATGGCGACAAGATTCGAGAATGTTGACGAAAAAAAAAACTATCTCACGTTACGAGCTGATGATTGCGCGTGTGGGTCACGACGTAAAATAAAGTAACACACAGCTGTGCGAGCAATATTCATTCACAGGAATGCCAAGAATGGTGTAGCACTCTTGAGAATCCCCCCCTCCAAGCCCGCCACCTGATAGGAAACTTTAAACGTCGCGTCGTCATGTGTCAAAAAACGTCGTGTTTATTTAAAAAAAAATCGAGAAAAATGAGTTACGAAAAAAAAAAACAAAGATTTTCGTTATATTGAGAGACAATTACCTCCTCTCCCTTTCCACGACAAATTCAAAGTGTTTTGTAAACGAGATATATAATCACGACGTTGAGACTCACAGTGTCAATAAACACAAATATGACAGATGAAAGCGCCTTCTCGCACGTTCGAACAACTGTCGTGTGAGTGACAGTTGCCGACACGATTCAAGCCGAACATAAAACTATCTCAACATCGTGATTAAATCCGTATTGCAAGCTTAATAATCCATCAATCTGTTGCTCCTTGAAAATATGTCACAAAAATTATTCAACAAGATATAATTCTACATATGAAAATTGTTCCTAGTGAGATTGACAATACAAAGTATATATTTGTACCCGACACCGGCCATCATCAGTTCTCGCGCGGCTACGAGAATGTGAACGCGTTTATTCAGCATCCCAGGCTAAAGTACCGTCGGCGTGAGTTTAGCCATGGCGTTAGTGGCCTCGCATCATCTTGGCCAATCGCGTTTCTTCCTCGAGTCACGTGACCTCGTCAGCCAATGAGACAAACTGTCTGTAGTAACGTTACGGGCCAACCAGTACATGGTCAGAGCCAGCAGTCGGGCATATTTTTCCCTTGACAAGCGTAGAAAAACTTCCTCGTCAACAGAGCACACTAGCCGCCATTTTACGTTAGCCGATACTCAGCCGCGGTGTGTGTGGCGCGGTGTATACCCCCTTGTGTGCGGCAAGTGTTCGCTTCGAGTTGTTAATTTATCTCGGTGGCCCAACGAGTTCTCTTATCACGTCAACGTCGCAATTGACGTGATCACAAAGCCTGGATTTTTAACGCATATAGCGCCAACGAAAGTTTTTCACGGAGGAAGGCTCCTGGCGTATGCGAAACAAAGCGCAACGACGTCGTTACGCGTCGATTTCGCGCGCCCATTAAAAACCCCCGCGACAGAGGTGAGGGATTAGGGAGAGAGAGAGAGAGAGTGAGATCGAGTTTGTGTGTAAGAGAGTGAGAGAGCAAGATATAGCGACCGAGAGAAGGAGAGTGAGCAGAGCAGCGCTCGGTGTGGCGATAGAGTATAGTAAAGAAGATGGTGCCAGAGGAGAGCTGCGATATAGTAGCCGCGAGCTAGCGGCGTGCGCGCAGCCAATATTTAGTACAGTGTCGTGTTCAGTCGTGAGCGGTGGTCTGTGCTGTGTCTTTTCGTCTCTTCTCACCGTTCAACATCCAGTGAGACATTGTAACACAAAAAAGAAAAAAAAGAAAAAAAAAAAAAAAAAAAAAAAAAGAAAAATCCAACACTACAAGTGAGACGACGAAATTTTTTTTTTTTTTTAAATTAAAATTTCTCCCGAGTCGTAAGTGTCGTTTCTCGTTGAAGGGCCGCGTCGAAGCGCGTTGCCCGCCGATCTATCGGCGTCACGAGCGCCAATCGGTTAAACGGGAATCACACGCGCCCCCCCGAGTCAAAAAACGTCGTCTCCGTCGTGGTCAGTGTCGATTGTCGTCGTCGTCTTCGTCGTCGTCGTTGTCGTTGTCGTCGCTGTCGTCGTCGTCGTCGTCGTCGTCGTCGTTGCGATCGGTCGTCTCGTCGACGATCGCCCAACCTGCCGAAGAGTGTCTCTCTCTACCCCATTTTTTTCGTGTGTGTGTGTGTGTGTGTGCGCGCGTGTGTGTGCGTGCGTGTGTTTGTTACTACTTCGTCTCGTCTTCGAGAGCGCGGTTATCAACGAGGATGCCCGATGGCTGATGCCGCGGCGGCAAAGCGTGTACGGGGACGCTCCGCGCGCCGCGCTGCTTCTTCATCATTATTATCATCATCATCATCATCATCGCATTGTTATTATCCTAAACGGGCCATTTGTTATGCCGAAGCGAGTTTCGCGATGAGTGAGCGCTCTCGTGAACTCGAATATTTCGATAATCTTCGTTTCGTCGGCTGAGTAAAAAAAAAAAAAAAGAAAAAAAAGAGCAAAAAAAAAAATTACATCGAGAGAGGTGCCCGAAAAAAGTAACGTCGACGTTTTTTTCCCCGTCGACATCCTAGCGGACGAGCAAAAAATCCTCTCTCTGTCTCGCCCCCCTCCCCTCCCCTCTTCCTGCCCCGCTTTTCGAGCCTCCCTCGATCTTCGGACATAACCCGAGAGTGATAAAATATAATATATATATATATATATACACACACACACATATATATATATTTATATATATATATGTATCCGCTGTTTAACGACGGGCTGATACGAGCAATAGCAGCAATCGGGACAAGGGTGCTCGTAAGGTGAGCCCACGAAGAAGAGATGGCCGACCACCTGGTGGACGGACCGCCGAACAAACGGCCAAAATTGGCAGATTCCTTCCAAGGACCCTCCGATTCTTCGGGTGAGCTTTGCCTCAGTTACTGTCGAATTTATAACGACATGTTCACTTATATCCTCTTCCTCCTCCCCCATCCATCCCCTTTTGTCCCTGGAGATGTTCCTTCTGCCTCGAACGTACTCAGGAACGACCTGGAGAGTTTTTTTTTTATCTCTAGAGAGAGAGAGAGAGAGAGAGAGTACAAGAATATGTTAGAACTTTTAGTGTTTGTGAAATCTTGAGAACGTTCGTTTATTATCCAAGAAAAAGAATGTCCTGAATTTGAGATTTGCCGAAAATTCATCGTTGTGAGCAAAATGCTGAATTAACATCAATGTGAGAATTTTTGAGTGATTTGAGGCTAGAAAACTTGAAGTTTCGTTTATGACAGTTAATGTTAAGCGGAGTCAATATTGTGCACATTTTCACGATTTATTTTTGTCACTGTGAGAAAAAATGATGAACTAACGTCAATGTGAGAATTTTTCAGTGATTTGAGGCTAGAAAACTTGAAATTTCGTTCATGACAGTTAATATTGAGGGAAGTCAATATTGTGAATATTTTAACGATTTAGATTTGCCGAAAAATTTGTCATTGTGAAGAAAAATGCTGAATTGACGTGAATGTGAGAATTTTCGAGTGATTTGAGGCTAGAAAACTTGAAATTTCGTTCATGACAGTTAATTTTAAGGGAAGTCAATATTGTGGATATTTTAACGATTTAGATTTGCCGAAAAATTTGTCATTGTGAGGAAAAATGCTGAAGTAACGTCAATGTGAGAATTTTTGAGTAATTTGAGGCTAGAAAACTTGACAGTTCGTTTATGACAGTTGTCTTTAAGGAGAGTCAATATTGCCGATAATTTCATGTTATTGGCTAAATTTATGAGTTTTTTTTTCTTGTACATTAAAGTTTGAGGCTGGTATGACGCAATTATCGTTATTTTATCGAAATTGTGGCCGATGGTTGGTTGAAATTCAGTGGAGAACTTTTTTCAAGCTTAGGTTATGTCGAGATGCATTTAGCTCCGCAAACGATGATGAATAAAAAGAGCAAAAAAAAATCCCTTTTGAGATTCGTAAATTCGATATGCTAATTCCTCAAAAAAAAAAAAAAAAAACCTCGCACGTCTCTCTTCTCCTTGATATTCTCACTTTCGAATATTGATGAAAAAAAAAAAAAAACGAAAAAAGAAAAAATTAAAACAATATGCAATAATTGTTCGCCTATAAACTATTATTATTCGATCTTTCCATAGTCACTGTATAGTTCAAGTATATACTTTAGAAATTTCGTAGTCGCATGCTGGATGTACGAGCATTTTTGACGATACTCCAAGAACAATTGTTATTTTTTTTTTTTATTGATTTTTTTTTCGCTCGCATGAGCTATGCACTAACCAAGTTTCTCTTTATTTTTAATTTAAACATTATTATTATTATTTTTTTTGAAATTTCAAGCTCTCTACACTATCTCTCTCGCCACTATTTTTGTTCCTCGGTTATCCCTTTTATCCACGAGAACACGAAGATATTGGTGAGCCCTCCCAATTTTTTGTTTGATGGAGAAAAAAAAAAAAATTAATGAGAGAAACTCCGAGAGTCATTTACGTGTAAAAGTGTAAAAATTACATTTGCCCCGAAAGAAGAAAATAATAAAAGTTGAAGAAAAAACCCATCAGGAAGGAAACTAATCGCAGAAATGATATTTTTGAAGTTGATAAGCCTTTGAGAATCGATAAATGTTGGATTAATTTTTCATTCAATGCTCTTTGAAATTTTTTCTTTTCGTTAATTTAAAAATTGTTTCTGCTACTAGATTCTCATATTTCTGTAAATCGAACAATTTGAATAATGAAAAAAAGAAAAACACCAAATCAAATTAAATGAAATGAAAAAAATTACCCAAAGCTCAGCAAAACTATCGTTCTTAAATCATGAAAACTATGATACAATGTAGTGGGTATGGCGCCTCTAATGATGCACCATTATACAAACTACGGGGGAGGTGGCAGTGGTAACTTACAACAAATGCAGGGTCCACCTCAACAGCTACATCTGCAACAGCATCAGCTGCAGCCGCATTGGAACAACCATACAGCCCAGAAAAGAAGTAAATATTATTTAAAAAAAAAACAAAAAAAAAAAAAAAAAACCAAGCAAAAAAAAAACGAACACGATATATTCGAAAAAGAGAGAGAGAGAGAGAGAAAAAAAAAGATCGTCAATTTCATGAAATCGACGTGTACAAGGCGCACATCAGAATGAAAAATTTTGTGAAAAATCTTGACCAAAATATGCTCGTGCGAAATGGAACCAAATGGCCGGAAATACGAGTACAATTCCAATGACTAAAGTATTTAGAAAAAACAAAAAAAAAAAATAAGTAATATAAATTAAAAAGAAAAGAAAAAACAAAAATGTAGACATGCGGCAAACATTCGCGGAGCTTTAGAATCTCAAAATACCAATAGGATCGTAGGCTGGATTAATAAATTTGTCCCATTTTTCTTTCTACCACTGCGAAAGCTTCACGTTCTATACACGAAAACAACAAATTTTCTTTGAGCATAAAAAAAAGCAAAAAAAAAAAAACAACCGAGAGAGTGAAGAGAGAGAGAAAGAGAAATTTTGTTTGTAGAAATTTATTTCCCAGTTTTCAGGGTCTGTACAGAGGGCAGTATTGTGTACGGTAGGGATAAATAGCAAAAGATTTTTTTGTTTTTTTTTTTTTTTCAGTGGTTTAAATAATATCTTAATTTTATTTCCTTCAATTCTTTCACTTTTTTTTTCAAACGAGTAATAGAAAATTTCCCATCGATATCTTTTTGTTGATGTTATCGATGAGAGCTAGAGAGTCGCTTTAATTTTTTTCTTTTCTTTCTTTTCCATTTCAATATCAATTTTTTGTTCCCGAGGCAAAAATCTATCGTATATATTTGTATATATATATATGTAATTGCACATATCTGCGATATATATAAATATAAATTATATTGTACATATTTTGTTTGTATATTCTTATACCACCCCTGTTCAGATTAAACGTTCTCTATTAAAACGACCATGTTTGATCTCTACGCATGAATCTTTAAAAAAAAAAAAACAAAAAAAAAAACCAAAAAATAAATTTAAATAAATAAAAACAAGTTTGCAGATGGTAGCTTTGCCGCTTTTTCGTAGTTAAGCACGAGTTTACTGTGAAAACAATTTTTATACGAAAATTAAATCTAAAAAATAACAAAAAAAAAAAAAAAGAATTCGCTGTATTATGTTATGGCTCCCTTGAGTTTCTGCTCGTGCGGTGTATGTCTCATGTCTTATTTATTTCACGCATTTGTTTATTCATATCTCGTTTATGGCGTTAATATCGTAGAAGTTCTTTGTAAAATATTCGCTCCTTTATGTACCCCATTTTTTTTTTTCAAATTTTTTTTATTCTCAACCATATAAAAATACATGTAAAACTCAAATATAAAATATCATAATCTTTGCGATTAACGCGAACTTCGATAAGTCGGATAGAGGGAGAGAAAAAAAAAAGTAATTAATGAAATTTCGAAATGTACTTGATTTTTTTTTTTTGTTTTTCTCTCAAGCTCTGGTTGAAAGAAAGAAAGCTAATGGTGACGGTACTAACCCTCATTAAATCACTAACATATTTGGTATCTTTCGGTACAGCCAAATTTTTTTTATTCTTTTTAAAAAAATTTCACTCGAAATAATAAAACGTAGAAAAAAAAATCGAAGTTCGCATATATAATAATTTTGATATATAAAGCTGTTGCTCGACTCTCAATACGAATGAATTTTTTTCCGCTTCCAAAGAGAGTCGATAAGAAATAAATAAAAAAATCTCGAGCATAAGCTTTATTTTATTTTATTTTTTTCCTTAATCTCGTCGATTTATAAATTTCAAATCGAGAGAACACATGCGCTAATTTGATCGTTACGTTTCTCAGATTACATAACAAACACAGATATGTTTGATCTCGAGAATGATTTACCCGACGATCTACTGTCCTCGGGGTCCTGGGGTTCCGCAACGGAGAGCGCTAAACCACCGGCAACAGGTCCAGGACCCGGGCAACAAAATGGAGCTCTTGATGCAGATCTTCGACAGCACGTGCAGCAGCAACAACTTCCTCATCATCTCATTCAGCAGCAGGTATGAAATTTTTCAATACAACTAATGTAAAAAAAAAAAACAAACAAAAAAAGATCTTTAAAATTTTCCAATAAAAACGAAAAACAAAAATTATTAACGAAAAAAGAAAAGTATTTAATAATAATAATGATAATTTGCAGGGCAACAAAAACTTAGTCGCGAATTCGTTAGCAATGGCAGCGGGAGCTTTAGGTAATAAGAGTCCAAACATGCAATCACCGCCAAACGTATCAGTCTCAAAGAGTGTCGTTGAACAACAAATGGCGATGGGAAATTTGCCGAGCAGTATAGCGAGCTCACTCGCCAACAATCCAATGTCAATTGCCAATTCAATGGGTGGTTTACAATCATCAATGAGTATGGCCGGTAGTAATCCGGCAATGTCAATACCAGGTGGTGGTATGAATTCTGGTCTTGTAATGACGAGTAGCGCAACGGGGAACAATAATATGAGCGGTATGGCAGGCGGAGGTTTGATAGTAGCAAACAGTCTCAACAAGCAGCCTCTAAATACGGTAATTTTTCATCAATTTTATTTTTATAAAAATTAACTAAAAAAAAAAATCCTTTATCCGCCATTTAAAATTTATTGACAAGATTTTTTTTCGTTTAAATTTTAAAGAATTGAAATTTTTTCGTTAATAATATATTAGGTGACGATGATGGGTCCAAATTCTCAGGGAATTCATCATCCTGGTGGTCCTCATGGTGTAGCTCAGATGCAAAATGGTCCAGGTATGATAAATGCTCGAGCAGTTGCGATGCAGCAGCAGCAACAACAACAGCAGCAACAGCAACAACAACAGCAGCAACAGCAGCAACAACAACAAGCTCATATGGTTGGGCCAGCACGTGGTCAGAGTCCTCATCAGCAAGTTCATCAAGGCGGAATAGTTGGTCCTGGCCCAGGACCAAGAATGCAAGCGCCTCCAAATATGGCAAATATGTCGAATATGGGACCTATGGGTGCTTCGAGTCCTTATGGTTATGGCTCACCGGGCAGTGGGCCAGGCCCTGGTGTCGGTGTTGGCGGTGTCGTTAATCCCGTTTGCGTTGTTACGCCATTGCAACGCGGAGTTGGCGGAAGCGTCACGGCGATGCAAGTAGGAAGATTTGGTGGGCCTGGTGGGCCTGCAGGAGCTGGCAACGTTGCCTCTGGTCAGGAAGGCGGTATGGCTCAACAGGCACAACCACCAGCGCCTAGCCCGGCTCAGCCGCAATCGGGGGCGCCTAGTGGAGGTCAACCTGGTCCTCAACAAGCGACTCAGGGACAAATGCCAGCTGGTGGCGCTCAGCCAGGTAAATAACTCATAGTAGCGTCTATTCAAAATAATAATAATAACTAGGACAAAAGTATTGCGCATCCTGATTAAACGAAACTCTGCACAGAGCATCGTCGATGGAAACGCTAAAATAAATTATTTGGCAGGTTAATTAACCAGTTTCGAGAAAAAAAATTTACTCGATTCAGGCCAGTCCCCTGACCAACAATAAATTATCTTGTCAGCGTAATTTTTCTATGAAAAAAAAATAACAAATGAAAAATTAAATAAATTTTTGTTTATTTGAAATTTTTAGTTGAAAATAATTGAAATTTTGTGATAATAATTCCAGGTGCTCCCCAATCAACGACAGATCCGGAGAAACGAAGGCTCATACAGCAGCAATTAGTGCTGTTGCTTCATGCGCACAAGTGTCAGAGACGCGAGAGTCAAACGAATGGGGAGGTATGGCAGTGTACCCTGCCACATTGTAAAACAATGAAAAATGTTCTCAATCACATGACGACTTGCCCCGATGGTAAAAGCTGCACGGTACCACATTGCAGCTCGTCGAGACAAATTATTGGACACTGGAAACATTGTCAGAGAAGCGATTGTCCTGTTTGTTTGCCGTTGAAACAGGCCGATAGAAATAGAATCGCGAACACGACGGCCGGTTAGTAAAATTTATTTTTTTCTTGGTAGACTTTATTTTATTTTTTTTCCTCTTTTTTTTTGTTTTAATTTCGTATTTAATTTAAATTTTAGGAAATTTGATTAATAATTTTAGAATGATTATTGGATTATTATTACAGCAGCGGCGGCGCCTCAGCCAAATAGTCAACCTAATCCAAGTCCCTCGGACTTGAGAAGAGCTTACGATGCTCTTGGCATTCAATGCCCAACGACGACACCGACACTTTTGCCGGGTCAGGGTGTCGGTCGTGGTGTCAGAATGCAGGGTCCTGGTATGCAAGGACCTCCAGGCGCAATGGCGGGTACGAGACTCGCTCAACCCCAGTCACAAGGTAATTTGGAGGGGAAAAAAAAAAAAAGAAAAAAAAATTACTATTTTTTCACGAGACATTTTTTTTTTTTTTTTTAACGTTGATTTTTATTGTTTTTTTTTTTGCAGCTGGTCCGGGACAACCCGTTGTCAGTGCGACACAACAAGTAGTTGCACCGAATGTATCTCTTCCATTGAGCTCCGATCCAACGACTGTTGCCGCGACCGGAAGTCAGCCAGCTCCGACGACGGGTCCAACCTCGGCGGCAGCTGCAGCTGCCGCAAATATTCAACAATCCGTCAGTATGCAACAACTTTTTGGTCTCAATGATTCCGGTCAGCCTGGAATTTTAAGTGATAATCGACTAGCGACGTTACAACTTCCTGGTGGACTTCAGCCAGGACAAGTTACCGCATCGCCAGTTCAGGGCACGAAAGAATGGCATCAGTCGGTAACGCCTGATCTTCGAAATCATCTCGTTCACAAATTGTAAGTATTTTACATTTTTGTATGCTTTTTTTTTTCAACGATTTTTATTTAAGATTTTTTTTTTTAATATTGAATTTTGTTTTTTTCTTTTTTTTTGAATAGGGTACAAGCAATCTATCCTATACCCGATCCTCACGCAATGCTCGACAAGCGTATGCATAATCTTGTTGCTTACGCGAGAAAGGTCGAGGGTGATATGTTTGAAATGGCCAACTCGAGGTCCGAGTATTATCATTTACTCGCGGAAAAGATTTACAAAATTCAGAAGGAGCTTGGTGAGTATATTTTTACATATTCACTTTTCTTTTTTTTTTTTTTTCATTAATTATATTTTATTGGTAATAAAAAATGAATGAGATATTCGTCAAACGAAACGACAATAGTCACGCATGAATTAAAACTATTTTTACATGGGCTATAAATTCTATATCGCCCGTATGTATCCCGCGTCCATTCGCGTCTTATGCTTGAACGTATTTTTATCACTCGTACTTGAATTTTCAAATAACCCTAATACGATTTTATCGTTAATACTCGGAGTTGGGCCATTTTTATTCTTAAAAATAAATTTTTCCATAAACGATCGATCTATAAATTAATTATTCAAGGGGTTACGCCTAGTTGATGGCTACAAAAAAAAAGAATATATTTTTTTGTCAGGGAACCTAATGAAGTTTTTCAAATAAATATTTTTGTACTTTCGAGAGAATATTTTTTTTTTTAATATTATTTTCATTAAAAAATAATGTCAAATTTCGGTAAAACAAATTCGGATTTCTTGGTGGAGCGTTTTTCGATTGAGACATTTTGCCGTGACCACAGCTGCCCGGAAATGGATCATGTGAAATAAAAAAATCCGACGGATTTAATTTTTATATGAAATGATCTAGTCCTTGACCGAAGGATTTTTCGAAATATTGATTTGGGAAAAAATTTATGTAGTGGGAAGTGAGAGTATTGTTTTTCGATAAAAAAAAAAAAAAAAAAAAAAAAAACAATCCTTCCTTCAAGGGATGCTTTCTCATGTCTGAAAGAATTTTGCAAAATTTTACGTAGATCGGTGCAGCAATTTTTGAAATATCGTTATCACTGACTTTCAATAAGTCGTTTGAAGAGAAAAATCGCGTTTAAAGATAATAAATATTATTATTATAATAAATAAAAATTGGGCTGTGGCAGCAGCCTCTGAGACTAAAATTTGGTGTTTTGTCAGGGATTTAAAAAAAAAATTCAACTATGCCGTTAACCCCTTAAATACTTCTGACTCTAATTTTATATCACATCGTAGAATGTAAAAATTATAATTAAAGTTTAAAGGGAGAATATAAATTAGTATTAACTTAAAATCGAACTTACGTTCTAAAATTCGGCCATTTTGACATGATTAATTAATAAATCGGAGCTCAATTTTGCTGTAAATTGATTCACACAATCTGACATCCGTCAATCTCTAAAAATAAAATATCTTCACTCAAATAAATTGACAAAAGAGAAAAAAAAAACAAAAGCAAACGCAAAAATTTTTCAAATATAAAAAAAAAACAGATGAGAAACGACAAAAGCGCAAGGAGCAACAATTGGCACAGCAACAACAGCAGCCACAGTCGCAAAGTACCGCGGGTCCGGGTCTGAGACCATGCGCGCCACCTGGTGGTGGTGGTGGTGTAGTTCCACCTCCAAGACAAGTACCTCCAAATCTCCGAAGTCATTCGCCAGGAATGGCCCAATTAGCCTCGTTGCCCGGTATGGGAATGGCTCACAATCGAATGCAGTTCCCTCAGCAGCAGCAGCAACAACAACAACAGCAACAACAAGCCCAGGCTCAGCAACAGGCGCAGGTGCAACAACAGGCACAGGCGCAGCAGCAGGCGCAGGCACAACAACAAGCACAGCAGCAAGCTGCTCAACAACAACAACAACAACAGCAAGCTGCTCAGCAACAACAACAACAACAGGCTCAACAAGCTGCTCAAGCTCAGGCACAGCAAGCTGCGCAACAACAAGCGCAGCAAGCGGCTCAAGCGCAGCAGCAACAAGCAGCCCAGGCGCAGCAGCAACAGGCTGCGCAACAACAACAACAGGCTGCCCAGCAGCAGCAGCAGCAGCAGCAACAACAACAACAAGCCGCCCAACAAGCTCAACAAGCTCAACAAGCTCAACAAGCTCAACAGGCTCAACAGCAGCTCGTTGGTCCTCCCGGTCCAAGTCCAAATGGCCAAACAACGCCAAATCCAAATATGGTACAGAATCCCGGCCTTAGTCCGTTCGGTCAGCCGCAATTGTCGCAGGGAAATCTCACAACGACAACGGCGTCCGCGACATCTAGTCAATTTCCAACGTCGAATGGCACGTCGGGCTTGCCAAACAGTTCGCCAGTACAGAATCAGCATCAATTTCCAGAGCTCATGAAGGTCCGACTGGCTCAGGCACAAGCGGCGCAACAGCAGCAGCAGCAGCAACAACAACAACAACAACAACAACAAGATCAACAACGTCAACAGGATCAACAACGTCAACAGGATCAACAACGGCAACAGGATCAACAACGGCAACAGGATCAACAACGTCAACAGGCTCAACAACAACAACAACAACAGCAGCAGCAACAGCAACAGCAGCAACAACAACAACAGGCGCAACCAACGAGTACGTCGAGTCAAAATGTCAATGCCACGTCGTTGCCACAAGCACCCTCTCCCTTTAGTGGCATTCAGCAGCAACAACAACAGCAACAACAACAGCAACAGCAACAACAACAACAGCAATCGAACAATCAACAGCAAACCAATCAACAATTTACAAATAATCGACCGTTATCTGCGTCGACGCCAAATGATAGCGGAATATCGGTAACGACACCCCAGACGATACCACCGCCGGCCTCGAGTGGTCCAAGTCCAGGTCCAGCACCAACGACAAATGGTCCACAATCGGTCACATCGACACCCAATACGCCATTAGTTCCTTCATTAATGACACCGAGTCAGCCTGTTGCGCCGGCCAGTCAAACACCGCCACATCCTGGCAAAACACCATCACCGTCGGGTCTCGCGAGTCTTGGCAAGGGCATGACCTCACAAGAGAGAGCTGCTCTGAATGCCCCAAGAAGTTCCTCAATGTCGTCACAAATGGCAGCCATAACAGCTGCCCTCGATCGTGACAATTCACCGAGTCCACCGACAAACAATAACAAAGGAAAACTCGATTCAATAAAAGAGGAAAATATAAAAATGGAAATAAAACAAGAGGATTGTACGGAAAATCATCGTATGGGCGGTGGTAAAAGTGTCAATAATGAGGTATCAGTTAAAACGGAAATAAAGACTGAACCAATGGAAGAAGCTTCGGGCGATGGAATTGTCAAGGAGGAAACAAGTATCAAGGACGAACAAATCACACCAATGTCCGGACAGGATGCCTCAACATCGGATATCAAGCCAATGGTACCCGAGCCCATTCAACCGAGTGGCACGTCGACAGATAAAAAACGCCTCTGCCTTTTCAAACCCGAAGAACTCATGAAAGCCCTCACACCAACACTCGAGACTCTCTACAAACAAGATCCGGAATCATTGCCATTTCGACAACCCGTTGATCCTCAGGCACTTGGAATTCCCGATTATTTTGATATTATTAAAAAACCGATGGATCTTTCGACCATCAAGAGAAAACTCGATACGGGACAATACAGCGATCCATGGGAATATGTTGATGATGTTTGGATGATGTTTGACAATGCCTGGCTTTATAATCGAAAAGCATCGAGAGTTTACAGATTTTGTACAAAGGTAACATTTATTGTTTAGTTTTATTTATTTTTCATTTTTTTTTTTTTTTTTTTTTTTTTCTTTATGAATTGTGATCGATATCATTAATCATAATATTATCTTTGGACTTAGCTCTCCGAGGTTTTCGAGCAAGAAATTGATCCAGTTATGCAGGCTCTTGGCTATTGCTGCGGTAGAAAATACACCTTTAATCCTCAAGTACTTTGTTGCTATGGAAAACAACTTTGTACGATACCCAGAGACGCCAAGTACTACTCGTACAAGAACAGGTTAGTAAATTTTTGTTTTTAATTTTTTTTATTTATTTTTTTTTTAATCTGTTGACGTTGGCAAAATTTCCTACTCGAAATCTTGAAATTTTTAGCGCACTCGGTTTTTTTGGATAATTTTTTTTTGCTTGAAAATTATGTTGAAACGAGGGCGCGATATTGAAGAAAGGCAGGATAATTAACCAGATTTGATACTTTTTCGACGATTCTGGCCAGTCCCCTGATCTACAATAATATATAATTAAATTATAAAAATATTTATTTTATCTAAACTGACAAAAAAAAAAAGAATTTACTAAAATATTTATTATCATTTTTGACAGATATACATTCTGCCAGAAATGTTTCAACGACATTCCCGGTGACACCGTAACGTTGGGAGACGATCCGACGCAACAACAAACGTGAGTATCGTTGAGAAGACAAACCAAAAACAAAAAAACAAATTATCGTCGATAATTTAATTAGTCGTGAAAGTTTTGAGGAAAATATTGATGGAAAAGGACGATACGATATGATTTCTTTAATTTCACAGGGCAATAAAGAAGGAACAGTTTCAAGAGATGAAGAACGATCACTTGGAGACTGAGCCCTTTGTCGTATGCACAGATTGCGGTAGGAAGGTGCACCAAATTTGTGTTCTCCATATGGAAAGTCTTTGGCCTTTGGGGTAAGTTAAATATTTCAGTGTTTTTTTTTTTCAACAATCGTCTATTAACAATATGTAAAAAAAAAGAGGGAAATAAAATAAAAATTACACATTATTTTTGGAATAATGATCAAGCGATTATTATCGATCAATAGGTGTAAATTTTGAAAAAAAAATCGCTAAATATTTCAATTACTCAATGACATTTTGTAAAGAAACAAAAAAAAATGGCAAAGTTAAATTAATAGAGTTTGAAAAAAAAAAACGAAATAAATAAAAAATGCCTTTTGACTATAACGAGAATCGTTTTTTTTTTATATCCTTTTATTAGATTTACCTGTGATAATTGCCTCAAGAAAAAAGGCTCAAAACGAAAGGACAACAAATTTAATGCCAAAAGATTGCCAGTGACAAAGCTCGGTACGTATATCGAGACGCGAGTGAACAATTTTCTGAAGAAGAAAGAAGCCGGGGCGGGTGAAGTTGCGATAAGAGTTGTCGCATCGAGTGACAAAATAGTCGAGGTCAAACCTGG
Organism: Dyspetes luteomarginatus; assembly: GCA_963669185.1. Classification (NCBI taxonomy): domain Eukaryota; kingdom Metazoa; phylum Arthropoda; class Insecta; order Hymenoptera; family Ichneumonidae; genus Dyspetes; species Dyspetes luteomarginatus. The sequence goes on from OY769903.1 coordinate 29,930,446, forward strand.
AATGAAAAGCCGTTTTGTCGATAATGGCGAGATGCAAAAAGAATTTCCATATCGCGCGAAAGCTCTTTTTGCTTTTGAGGAGGTCGACGGTACCGATGTTTGTTTCTTCGGTATGCACGTGCAAGAATATGGAAGCGAGTGCACACCACCAAATACGAGGCGTGTCTACATTGCCTATCTCGATTCCGTACATTTCTTCAGGCCGCGACAATTTCGTACTGCCGTTTATCACGAAATTTTACTCGGTTATTTGGATTATGCGAAACAGCTTGGCTACACGATGGCTCACATATGGGCTTGTCCACCTTCCGAGGGTGACGATTACATCTTTCACTGCCATCCACAAGACCAAAAAATTCCAAAACCCAAGAGACTTCAAGAGTGGTACAAAAAAATGCTTGACAAGGGAATGGTCGAGAGGATAGTTCTCGATTACAAGGTAATTTTGTGGAAAAAATTTCTATCGAAAGAAAAAGAAAAAAAAAACAAAATTGATTGAACAAAAAAAAAAAATATTCTAGTCTCTGTGTTACCTGATTGCGAATTTTTACACTCGGGTGTCTAACGGGACTTAAATAAAAGCTCGAACAAAGCTAATGTTCTTATGATCGAATTGCATTTGGACATAGGATAATCGGGCGACAGTTTAGTAAAGAAAAAAAAAAAAAATTTTAAGGACAGAAGGAGTGTAGATTTTTTTTATTTATTTATCTTTTTTTTCTTTTGTAAAATATCCAACAGGATATTTTGAAACAAGCGATGGAGGACAAACTCTCGTCCGCCGCGGACTTGCCGTATTTTGAGGGTGACTTTTGGCCAAATGTTCTCGAGGAGAGCATCAAGGAGCTCGATCAGGAGGAGGAGGAAAAAGCGGAAACAGGCAGAAGCGGCCGAGGCAGCTGCAGCTGCTGCGAATGCTGTAAGTTTTTCCTGAAATATCGTTTATCAATAATTTTCAAATATTTATATTATTTAACAATTGATTTATTTATTATGTTCCTGTTTGGGAAATGAAATTTTAAACAGAATATAAAAAAAATTATGTCGTTTCAAAATAATCAAAAAAAAATAATACATTTTCGGTGACTATTAAAAATTTAATAACTAAACATTGAATTGTTATTGCCAGATTTTCTCGTTGGCTGATGACTCTGAGACGGGACCCGATGGCAAGAAAAAAGGCCAAAAGAAGGCTAAAAAATCAAACAAATCGAAAGCGAATCAGCGAAAAAATAGTAAAAAGTCCAACACACCACAAACGGGTAATGATCTCTCGACAAAAATTTTCGCGACGATGGAGAAGCACAAGGAGGTTTTCTTCGTTATTAGGTTGCACAGTGCTCAAAGTGCGGCGAGCTTAGGGGTAAATTTTTTCATATTCTCTGTTATTTAATGAAATATATTTTTATTTATTTATTATTATCAGTCAAATTATTAAATATAATAGTGTATTAATATTATTTTAATTCTTTATTGTCAAAGGTAATATATTTTTTTTTTTGTACCATTTGTAAATGTTAATATTTATTTTAACAGCCGATTCAAGATCCTGATCCAGTGTTAAACTGCGATCTCATGGACGGTCGTGATGCTTTTCTCACAATGGCGAGGGAACGTCACTATGAATTCTCGTCTCTTCGAAGAGCAAAATTCAGCTCTATGTCGATGCTTTACGAGCTTCACAATCAAGGCCAGGACAAATTTGTCTATACCTGTAACAATTGCAAGAGTCACGTGGAAACGAGATATCATTGCACAGTCTGTGATGTAAGTTTACAAAAATTGCGATTTTTTTTTTTTGTTGTTTTTAATTCACGAATATTGGAATAAATATTATGCGATAAATAATTTAATGAATTTTCGTTTTTTTTTCAGGACTTTGACCTCTGTATTAGTTGTAAAGAAAAAGATGGTCATACTCATCCAATGGAGAAGCTTGGCTTAGATTTGGACGATGGTTCATCGCCGACCGATGCAAAACAGGCGAATCCTCAGGTAAATAATACAAAATTTCATTGAATTATTATTATTTTTTTGGTTTTTTTTTTTCATTCTTGAAATGTATTAAAAAAATTCATTTTGTTACTTAACAACAGGAAGCGAGAAAATTATCAATACAGAGGTGCATACAGTCGTTGGTGCACGCGTGTCAGTGCCGCGACGCAAATTGTCGATTGCCAAGTTGTCAAAAGATGAAGAGGGTCGTTACGCATACGAAAGTCTGCAAGAGAAAGACAAACGGTGTTTGTCCAATTTGCAAACAGCTAATAGCACTTTGTTGCTATCACGCGAAACACTGCCAGGAAACAAAGTGTCTTGTACCATTTTGCTCGAATATCAAGCACAAAATGAAGCAACAACAACTGCAACAAAAATTACAACAGGCGCAGCTGCTTAGGTGAGTAAAAATTGTAGAAAAAAAAGTAAACAAAAATATTGCGTATCCTAATTTTACGAGATCTCGTGAAAAATCGAGTGTATCGCTGAGGGAAACGCTAGATAAATACAGGCAGGCTAATTAACCAGTTTCGACAATGTTTTTTTGTCAATTCAGGCCAGTCACCTGACCGACAATTAAATAAAAATCAGCAATTAATTAATGGCTGCAAAATAAATTAATAAAAAAAAAACTTAATGAATAAATGCAATACGACATTGTTATAATTTAACAGGAGAAGAATGGCGGTGATGAATACGAGGCCAATGACCGGTGGACAACAAACGACAAATGCCGTTATGGCTGCCGGAGTTTCGATGAAACCGGGCGCAAGCCCGACAAATTTACCGTCCCCTCATCAACCTGGTATTGGTCTCAAGCCCGGCACACAACCACCAACTGCTCGTGTTCTTCAAGTTGTGAAGCAAGTACAGGAAGAGGCTGCGAGACAACAGGCGCCAAGTAGTCACGTGGGCTATGGCAAAGTGACACCTGGCAGTGGTGTCGGTGTCGTTGTTGGCGTCGGTGTTGGTGTTGTTGGTCAGGGTGGTGGTGTCATGCCGCCACCTCAGATGCAAAGGCCAATGCCGGTGCAAATGCCAAATCCTGGCGGTACTCATCTCATGTCTATGGATCAATGGACACCAAGGTGAGTATTTGATTTTTTTTTTTCTTTTTTTTTTTAAAAAAGAAGAGGAGAGAAAAAAAAATACAATGAAAGATTTTATCCTCATTGAGGTTAAAAGAATAAAAAAAATTAATGGTGCACGAGGGATAAAATAAAGTAAAGAAGAAAAAAGTAAATTTGCTTTTTTTTGCACCGAGTAAAGTGAACGATGAAGTTTTAAAAAATCGTAATTTTCTTTACTTTTTTTTTTTTAAGAAGAGGAGACAAAAAAAAATGCAATGAAAGATTTTATCCTCATTGAGGTTAAAAGAATAAAAAAAATTAATGGTGCACGAGGGATAAAATAAAGTAAAGAAGAAAAAAGTAAATTTGCTTTTTTTGCACCGAGTAAAGTAAACGATGGAGTTTAAAAAAAATCGTAATTTTCTTTACTTTTTTTTTTTAGGTATCAGCCAAATCCCGTGATGCAACAAAATCCAGGACTTAGACAACAGACGCCTCAACAATTGATGCAACAGCAGCAACAGCAGCAGCAGCAGCAACAACAACAGCAGCAGCAGCAGCAGCAGCAGCAGCAACAGCATCAGGGACAACCGGGAATGGGAATGGCCGGTCAAATGCCAAGGCAACCGGGCGTGATAGGCGCGCCGCTCGGTCAAGTTGGTCCACAGGCCCAGCCTGGTCCAAAAGTTGCGTTACAACAGCTAATGCAGACATTGAGAAATCCAAGTACACCCGAGCAACAGAACCAAATACTTCACATACTCAAGAGCAATCCACAGCTTATGGCGGCTTTTATAAAGCAGCGACAGGTATGCCGAGTTTCGTTGGCTAAGAAAAAAAAACAAACAAAGGAATCGAGCAATTAACAAAAAAAAAAATAATAATAAACAATTAATTGACAAGTTAAAAATATTTAAAATTTCATTAAATTATAATTTAAAAAAAGATTATAATAAAAAATAAGGTATTAATTTTGTAATTTTCTTTTTCTTTCTTATTAGCAGTCTTCCGGCCAACATGGCGGAGGTGTCGGTCCTCTCGGTCCGAATCAACCTCAACAACAGCAACAACAACAACAACAGCCTGGCTTGCAGCATATGATGGCGCAGCAACAACATCAACAACAACAGCAGCAGCAACAGGGGAGATTGCAGATGCAAGCAATGTTGACGCAACAACAACAACAACAGCAGCAGCAGCAACAACAACAACAACAGCAGGCTCAACAGCAACAACAGCCTGGCCAAGGACCGACTGTACAGCACCAGCAATGGTACAAACAACAAATGCTCGTTATGCAGAGGCAACAGCAACAACAACAACAACAACAACAACAGCAGCAACAGCCTTTCACGCAACCACCAGCGCCTCCTTATGGCCAACAACGACCAATAAGGCCATCGTTGCTCGGTAAGTCAAATTTTTTTTACAATCATAAATTTTATTTTCCCCTTTTTCGTCCTCGAGGCAGCCTAATCGGATTTTAGCTAAATCGACGATAAATTTCTTGTTTTTTTTCTCCATCATGTTAGTGACTCGCACAATCAAACTTTTTGATCCTAATTCAATTTAATAAGATGCCTGATATTCTCTAAATTCATATTTGACAATTGCGGATTTTATCAAAATTAATAATAACAATGATTGATGATTCTTCGTGACATTTGATACAACTTTTTCTTTTTTTGCTATCATTCAGATGAATTTGGCTTAATCGAGTATATATATATATTTTTTTCACCTTGTTGGTCGACACAATCACTCTTTTTGATCCTGATTCGATTCTCAATAGGGTAGCTGATGATTTTCATATTTCACAATCGAGTATTCAACGAAATTAATAATGTTGATGATCGATGATTCTTTATGACATGACGCAACATTTTTTTTTTTTTTGTCATTTTTTACTATAGTTCTATTTTGGCTTAATCGAATATAACTTTTTTTATTACGTTGATCAACAAGATCGAAGTTTTTGATCGTGATTTAATTCAGTAGGGTAGCTGATTTATTCCAAATGGAAATTTTACAAAGATCACCGAAATTAATGATTTTTGTGAGGAATATTTTTAAATACAACATTAGATAAAATGAAAATTTACAAAAAGGCAATAATTGTTTTTTTTTTCTTTTTCTTCTCAAAATTTGTAGCTTATCTTTTTTCTCATAATTTATTAAATCTTTCTCGGATATTTTTAATTTGAACGATCTCAGTGTCTGATTTACTCGATGAGCCCGTAATGGAATGCTAGGCAGGTCAGGGATAGAAACATTTTAACCGAAATTCTAATCTCTATAAATTTACAAGATTAAAGCGTAACATATTTGTCCAATTTTTTGATAATTTTTTCATCAATTAAAAACGAATAAACATTAAAAACTTTTTTTGTTGTCCATTAAATAAATTTATAGATTTTAAGGATCTTAGGAGATAATGAGAAAGAAAAATTGTCCACAAATTTGTGGCTTATCACAAGACCTCAATATATTAATTTTCATTGTAGAAATTAAAAAAAAAAAAATCCCCAAAGCTTTGAGAAAATCTGTTTGACCCCAAAATGATAAATTAAGAGAAGATCCTTTAATCTATGGATCTAAATCCACAACAAAATATTCCGTTTCTCACATGGAAACAATTCTTTATAAATGAGGTTTGGGAAATTGTTTTTTTTTTTTTTTTTCTCTTATTTTGTCACGCAGGTTACAGCGGATTTAACGAGCAGGCTTACGGTCAACCTGGCTTGAAGCCAACACCACCACCAGTGCCATCGCCTCAGGGTGTAATGGGTCCACCTGGTATATCGGTACAGCAACAATTGATGCAATCAGTACGTTCGCCACCACCGATACGTTCACCCCAGCCAAATCCATCGCCACGTCCTGTACCATCGCCGAGAAATCAGCCAGTACCATCGCCACGTTCGGTTCCAGTCCCATCGCCTCATCATCATCAGCCACATGGCACACCGACACACTCGCCGGCTCATGAGCTTGGCGGCCCTAGTGAAATGATGCTCTCCCAATTGACTTCCGGTTCTGGGGCGCCAACTGGCCATCCACCGACGATGCCTCATCATCCGTCGCCAGCGCCACCACCAACAAGCGGCACGGAACCTGGTGACGTTACGCCAATGACGCCGCAGGATCAACTCTCGAAATTTGTCGAGGGATTGTAGTGACTGTTTACGATAAATTACGATCGAGATGTGCGGTCGAAGTGAACAAAAAAAAAACAACAATAATGACGAAGAAAAAAACAGACGAAATGAATAAATAATCATAATAACGACACGACAGTCGAGAATCATCGTCTTGGATCAAGAGACCGGCGGTAAATCACCGTTTGTGTTGTTTGTTTAAAAAAATGACGAGACTCTGACGATTAAGCGATGAATGCTCTCTCGATGGGAGAAAAATACGACAAGACTCACGAGAAATCCACACGCAGGCAGTGGGACGTTGATAAGAAGATAAAAAAATATATACATAGATAGGACATGAAGAATAAACGTCACTTCTACGTTCCTAAATCTCGTAGTCAAATCGCTCCCGCGTTGTAGATTTGTAATTAATTTCATATATATATATATATATATATATATATATATATAAATTCTGACTGACGAGAGAAGAACGCTCGGGCGCGTCTACTGAACGAGCCAAAACGACATGAGATTTATCTCGTGAGAATTCATTTGGTGAATCTTTCTCGCGTTGTAAACAAAGAAAAACAAAAAAAAAAAAATCTCTCCGAGCCAAATTTTGACGAACGATCGAGCCGAGAGTTTGACATTTGAGAGATTCTCGGTTAAGGTCTATGAAAATCCGACAGACTTCTCGCCGGTTTGTGATAATTCATCATGAAGAATAACGAGAAAATAAAAAGAATAAATTAATTAATACAGAAGACTCTGAAACGTTGGAAAAAAAAAAAAAAAACTGTCGATAAAATCCCACGAGAAGAATGGACTCTCTCGTGGTTAATTCGAGTAAAAACTGGTGCGTTCCCCGGCAAAGGCCACCAGGGTGAAAATAATTGCATGAAGAAGAAACATCTCAGAGACTGGGTGAAGTTTCAAAAGACTGTGAAAAAGTCTCCCCTCGAATCTTTAATCGGCGGCGCACCCCACCCCGCCCCCCCCCACACTCCCCCTTTTTTCCGAAATTCCTCGTTTTCGCTGTGCTGCGGCTATCGAGTGAATCGTACAAATGTGTTGTGTATACTTATCGTTAATTAATATTAAATCCAAGATTTAAAAAAAAAACAAAAAAAAAAAAAAGAAGTATAGTTTCGAGAACAAAACACCCCGTGACGTAAGCGGACTATTTGCAGTATGGTGAAATTGTAACCGCGCTGTATTCGATATAATCACCGTGAAAATGATATATATATACATATATGTATATATATATATATATATAACGATGGAAATTCATCAACGATAAAAAAAAAAAGCCAGAAACGTAAATGAAAACTGTACGAGTGATAAAATTACGAGAGTGCGTACGACAAGTTTTACCTCGATTGTACCGGCAATCGCGCTCTGCGATGTAATTTTAAAGATCATAAGATGCGAAGAGCGCGAGCGATCGAGGCACAAACGTGTATATATATATATATATATATATGTGTGTGTGTGTATATATATATTGATATATGTATATAAATACGAATATGTATATCAACCGGTGAATCGAACAACGTTTTTGACGATCGTTTCCGCGAGATTTGTGATTGTGTGTGTGTGTGATGCTCGCGCGGGCACGTGTGCCGAATTTTTTTCACTTTTTTTTTTTTTTTTTTTTTCTTTCTTTCTTTCTTCTTTCTCGCCGATAATTAATATAATTATTCGAACGCCCGAGGTGCGCGAGGTAATCTCCGTTAAACGCGGGAGATTTGAATTTAACGTAGAAATTCAGACGGTATTCCTCATGAGCCAGCCATTTTAGGCGATTAAAAAATTAATGGTGAAATAAAAAAAAAATATTGAGAAACGAGAAGAAATCAATAAGGAAGAAGGGAGGGAAAAAAAAAGAAGTGAAATTAGTACCAAGGAATGCTACTACGCGTGCGGGGACGCTCGCGCTCACAAAATGGCTGCTACTTGACTTGCCCACGCGAGCTCATCCGATAAATCACGTTAATTTTTCGATAAATTAGTTTGTGAGATAGATAGAGAGAAAGAGAGAGAGAGAGAGGAGTAGAAAATAATCGTGGGCCTCCCCGTTGTGTACAGACCAATCAAAATATAGCTGTGTGTGTGTGTGTGTCGCGAAAAGACGGGATAAAGTTTTAGATATATAGAGCAAGATGGCGACGTGAATAAATAAAAGATAAATCGACGATGCGGATTTTAGAATTAAGTTTAAAACACAAAACAAAAAGATCGCGCGTAATCGAAGTGAACAGAGATTCTTTACGCGTAAACAATGAAGAGATATGAAAAAAACTGCTGTGTACATATTACACTATTATTACGATAATAATTATTATTATTATTAATTTACCTGCCTATTATATAAAGTTATTGATTATTATTGATTATTATTATTATTATTATTATTAAAATTATTGATATCAACGAGATCCAAACGTGAATAATGTAATATTTTTAATTGCCGTGCGATGGCGGAAAAAAATGAATGGTGATGAAGATAAAGAGAGGAAGGAAGATCCACACGCGCTTGAGGAGCTCGAGCTATAATGGACGCGTCCGTGCGAGCGGGAAAAACAAAGAAAAAACCGTGAGGTTTTTTCTTTTCTATTTGTTTTGTATCTGTTTTTTTTTTTTTTTTTTTTTTTTTTTTTAAACTTTTTTCTCATACATGAAATTCAACGCTACGCTACGTGACTATGCTAGTGCTGTAACATAGTAAAACACTTGAATGTAATTTTTTTCCTATCCACTTCGTTTTTTTTTCTTGACTGTACCTATTATATATATATATATATATACATATGTGTATATTTCTAACGAAGATTAATTTATCCGACAGCGGGGCCAAGTCTGAATTGACAAAACCCCCGTGGGAGAGAGAGACGCGTATACATATATAAATATATATATATATATATATATATATATATATATATATCGGTTGCACTAAGGTAATGTCGAGGAAGGCCATTCCGTCCTCGAATACCCAGTAGACACTAACAAAGTGCAAAAAATTATTTTATCCAACGTGTGACGTCTTCTGAGTATGCGGGGATCTCCCTAAATATGACCTTAGTTGCGCCGCTCGCACGGCCGCCCCCTCTCGTGACGCCCGAGTACTAAAAATGCCCAATGTCGATGCGAGACAGAAATTAAAAAAAAATATATATATCACAATCATACCGAGATTGACATGAGACAGTTTCCTAGGACCGAGCAACGAGCCATGTTCATCCGAATCAGGGGATGTATAATCGCGAAAAGCAAACAGGAAAAACGTTAATTGCGTTTGAGTGAAATGAAAACTGTGCGAGAAGCAAAATAAAAAGACGCGTGAAACGTGCCATTGACGCGATGCGCGCTTTGGATATTTCTCGAGCCGTAGAAAAGGTGCGTAAACGGTTTTTTTTTTCTTTTTTTTTTTTTTTCCCGATAGTTAATTATATTTTGGTTAGAATTGATCTGAAAATAATTGATTCGGCATGACATTTGTTTGCAAATATCGCAATAATTTTTTTTCATTCTCGGCTTAAAACGGTAGAAATATATCAGAGGTGCATTTGCGTGCATACGAGTACCGCTAGGGGGCAGTAGTTGCGAATTCGATAAACGCGATTTTTTTTTATTTTATCAGTGAGACGGAGAAAGAGAACGAGAGAGAGAGAGAGATAGGGAAAGTTGATCGTAATGAAAAAATAAAATAAAATAAAACCCAAAAGTATTTGGCTTAGTATGGCTGTGTCTAGAACAGTGTTGTAAATCTGAAGAAAGTGAGAGTGGAAATGTTTTACCGATCGTGGTAGTTAATTTGTTAAGTGAAACACACGGACGATTCGAACGCTGCGCGTACCAACGCCCTCTATTATATTTAAAAAAAAACAAAATATTTACTTTTGTGTTGTCATCAGTGTTTTGCTGTATAAACTCGGCTATCGGTGTTATATCTTTTTTTTTTATTTTTCTTTTTCTTACGTACTCGCGTGAAAGTCATCCAACTAATCATCTAATATTTACTTTTTTTTCTGGACGATTTGCGTTACTCTCGCGACGCTTCCCTCTGTGATCTCCTTTTCTTTCTCATATTATTCCTTTTTTCACATCAATCGAAAGAGACACACACACACACACAAGTTGGTACGCGGAGAATTCGTGGCAATTTGCTATTGTATAACGAGAGTCGAATGATACAACGCTATATAAAATATATATATATATATATATATATATATATTATACGATTTGTTTTTTCTCCGATTCCGCCCCTCCGATTCTCGTGTTTTTTTTTTTTACGATAAATACAAACCCCACAGACACAAACACACACCCATACACACAACAAACACACACACACACACAGATGCTATAAACGCGCGAGACGGATCTTGCGCATGTACATTATTCGAAGCTACGAAATAATTGTGAAATATATATAATTATTGTTCGAAATAGATGAGAAAATGTGAAGCGTCACGTACGAAAAATGGAGCGAAGCTTAATCGAGATTACGATAATATTTAATTAATCCTCAATTATTGTTTTTCTCATTGTTAATGTGAGAGATCACCGAAATGTAGCGTAAATACTTTTTATCATGAACTTTTTTCGTAAATAGTTATTTAAATTTATCTAATTAAAAGTGAATGAGACGAAAAGAAAAAAAAAAAAAAACAAGCCTATTATGTGTATTTATCGAGACAGTTAATGGGAAATTTCCACTTTCTGATCTCTCTCCAATCTACGTAAATCATTTCTACCACCCTTGCCCTTCGTTCATTTCTCATCGCATATCTATCGCGATGTTATAAGTACTGTAAAAAGATATATGTATGAGTGTGTTTCTTTTTTATTTATTTTATTTTTAAATTATATTTTCGAAACGCTTTTGGAATTTGCCACTATGGGGCGCAGCACCGGAAGTGGAAGACAATCATCGATACTACGAGTGTTGCGTAACTTCATGTTTCGCGACGCTATATATATATATATATACTTTTTATTATCGTTTACGTTTCAAATACAATTGCATAGATAAATATTAGATCACGAAAAGAGTTCCGCACAAGATCCGTCAACGACCCTTGGAAGACATAATAATCCTTTTCACAACTCCATCATAATAATCATTAAAAGTCTTACAAATATATATATATATATATTCTTTTTTTTTTTACTATTTTTTCGTACGATTTTTTTTTTCTAACAAATACGTAAATAGTATATATTTATGTACGTTATATAAAATTAAACAAGAGTACGACAATGAATATATTTTATGGAGATGATAATATTTTATGCTTGGTCGATTTTTTTTTTTTTTGTTTTCCAGAGCTCCAAGTGTTATATTTTCAGCGAATTGCCACGAAAGTAACGCGTATAGCTATAATAATAACACAAATATAACATTTTGTTTTTAATATAACTTTCACTTCATTAGAAACTCGAACAGAAAATATTAATGATACTTATTATCTCCGCCAGAGCGCGCAGTGTTCCCTGTCCACGAACTAAAGGTTCGCATTTTCATCATGTATAATAATGCTTCGTAATTTGAGAAATTCACTCGGTCCAGGACAAGAGTCCTTCTCTGTTATGATAACACGTGCGGATAACGAGAACGGATGAAGTTCAGAGTCCATAGGGTGTCAGGGCATTGTAAATATAGACTGGAAAATGTGTATTAAAAGCACAAAGATAAAAACAAACAGCCCAACGTTTTGAGACTCTGACGAGAAAGCGCTCAATGTACAGACGTGGATGATTCGTTCTTATATTTTAAAAAGTGTCTATATATATATACGCTTTGTAAAATATTGTGGCGTATATAGAGAGAGGTAAATTAATATTTACATAGTTAATAATAATACACGATATATATATATATATATAAAACACACAGTTAAATAATACTTGAGTGGTTTACAGCATCTGCCGATTCAGAAATAAAAGAAAAACGAGGGATTGAAGCAATTATTTACACGTTTTAATTTTATTTGTAATTTAAACATTCGAATGATGAAAAAAATATTGTCTGCCTGACAATTATGCGACAGTCAATTAAACTTCACGGTAGTTGCTCGCGTTATACACACATATATATATATATATATAGTTTCAAATTTTCGAACGTTGATAAAATTAAAATAATTTTACTAATTTCGTGCAAATAATATGACCTTTTATTTTTTCTCGAAAGGACTACAACGAAAGTTCCAAAGTCGCGCGAAGCCTCATTAGTGAAAATTAAAAAAAAAAAGCAAACTGATCGCCGAGCCCGTGTTTGTGCGTGTATATATATATATATATATAGTAAGGTAGCTCGACGATAGTAAATGATAAGAAAAAAAAAGATGATGAACGTTGTGGAGCGTTAAATATTAGAGACACGATATATATATATATATATATATATATATGTAATAATATCGCCCCATAAACTCACAAAGTGATAATCATATCCGGGTGATTATATTTTAAATGAAATTAAATCAAACGTGTCCTTTTACGTAATAAACTTTTTTTCTTTTCATCTGTAAAGTCGTTAATAATTGTTTGATATACAATTTGAATCGAAAGAATATCGAGCAAACTATATTAGAGTCGGCGTTTAATTTAGTGCAACGATAATTTATTAAATATTTAATTACGAGCACGTGCTTTTTGAATTTAAAAAAAATTATATATATATATATATATATATTCTCGACACAGACACACACACAGTTGAAGACAAAAATACATAATTATCATATTCCATAGTTGTATATTGTAAAATTCACCGCATTTCAAAGTAACTCATCGTTCGTGATAGTACGTAATAATTGAAAAAAATATATATATATATATTACGTGTATCAATGATTAATCGATCGATTCCAGTGATTTTTTTTCCGGAGCTTCATCTAACCGATTGATTCTTTTTTTTTTTGTACTGCTCCGAGAGAGTAAGTGTGCCGAATATTACCTCGACTAAGATTTGTAATATATATTAAAATATTATTAATAATAATAATAATTAACGTGTGAGATAAATGGTGAAAAAAAAAAAAATAGTTCTTTGATCGTACTCGCGACGACACAGAGCCACTCGGTAGTTTTTCTTCCAAATTATCCCTTGGAATGCCCTCGATATGTGAAATATTAAAAAATTAAAAAAAAAAAACAAAATCAATAGTATAAAAACTAAGAATGAAATAAAATTAAATGGGAAGTTTTAACTTCGTACGAAACTCGATAGGAATTAAATAGTAAAAAGCAGAGGATAAAAGATTATATATTATAAATATATTACGTTACAATTACAATTCTATATATTGCTAGTCTATAAAAATAATTCAATATTTAAAAAAAATGAAAGATAAACACCGTATATATATATATATATATAATATACTAAATATACATATATTATATTAAGAGTATAAATATTAAATAAAAAAATAAAAAAAATAAAAGAAAAAAAAAAATATATAAGATGAACGTTATAATTGTGTATAAGACGTAAGGATGCGATATTTCGGTGATTAAGCGAATTTTTAATATTTAGCCGAACTAAATGATCTTCGACGGTTATCACATTGACGATGTGTAATATGTAATGAAAAAAAAAAAACAATGAAGAAAAAACAAAACAACATCAAGAAGATCAACCACTTATTATTAATTGTAAACGCAATGATACATATATATATATATAGACGTAATTTATTATTAATAATTATTACTGTAAAATTTACAAGAAAAATTACTTATCGAATAGCTGTCTCCTCGTAGTATTATTGCCAAGGCATTTATTGATTTTATACAATAAACTATGCAAAACTTTATATATGTTGCCAGTTTGTGCGTTTCCGGTCGATATATATATATGTGTGTGTGTGTGTGTGTGTGCTGTCTCAGAGCCTTTAATTCATACGCGAAGATTCCATGACTAAAATTACATATGCATTTTTACACGTATATATATGTATGTAATTTTAGAGTCATTGAATCGTTATTATATATATATATACATATATATATATATATATATATATATATATATATATATATATACATACATATATATATATATATATATATATATATATATATATATATATATATATATACATATACATATATATATAATAATAACGATATATATATATATATAATAACGACGATTGATTATATATATATATATATATATATATATATATATATATATATATATATATATATATATATACAATCAACTGTCTCGATCATTCAAAGTTGCCAAGTGAATGAATCAGACGAGTGATTCAGAATTATAATTTGCTACTACAATGAATACGCGTGTCGGCCCTCGACTCTATACGGTTGAATGAAGGAGAAGAAAAAAAATGCGAGGCGATGTTTCGCGATGATATTTTTCGTTTAATATACACAAAATCTCTTATGCATTATATGAAATCGTCGACTATCTATTAATAGCCTGACAAATGGTCGCTTTACAGCGAATATATATATATATATATATATGCAGATCGTCGCTGATGGTTGGGAAAAAAAAAAAAAAAAAAGTCTACAGGATTTTGTGCGCAGGACACAATTTTTATATACTATATAGCGTAATATTCGATACGTGAGACTTTGCCTCGGGATATAGTGCTGCAAGGATGCGAACACGTGCGACACTCGATCTTTGCAAGACGACACATATGTCCCATCTCGACGCGAGAAGAGAAGAGACGAGAAGAAGACTCTCCCTCTCTCGCTATCTCTCTCTCTCTCTCTCTCTCTTTCGCGCACTGAACACACGAGAGCTGCACAACAGCCACATGCTATGAAAAAGACGCTCGATCGAGTTGGGTTGCAGCCCAAAATATAATATTTCTACACAGGGCCTTCAGAATTCTCTTTCTCTCTCTCTCTCTCTCTCTCTCTCGTTCATAGTTTATGCCTGCCGATGTGCATCGATGGATAATGAATTCTTGTGTCATCGCAAGGTGGCGCTCCTCACCTCGAATATCGGAAAAAACGTTAAGTATATTTATTATTATTATTATTATTATTATATAGTGTCCGAATCGATTGTTCTCTCATAATGGTCTTTTTACATATCAAGGCATATTTTGCAATCGTAGTAACCACATATTTGTCTGAACTGGCAAACTGGAAATTCATGAATGATCGCGTTTCCCAGTGAGAGACACGTCAGCTCGGCCTTCAGTAGTTCTCTCTCTCTCTCTCTCTCTCCCTAGCACTTTTCTCTCAAGTCTCAAAGTATATACCTACATACAAAGAGAACAACAGAGCATCTCTTGCATGAGAAACGTGTGTGTCGGTGTGACTCAATGACACGTCGATTGTGTGTGAGAGAGAGAGAGAGAGAGAGAAAGAGTCATCAGACCGTGAGATCGCTGTCTTCGTTGCTAACGAGGCATACGCACGCTCTCTGCTGAGATAAATGAATTTTCCAAGTGCCGTTCGATCTATCGTAACGAGAACCGAACAAAAAAGTGTATGTGACGATAAAAAGAAAAAATTAGCAAATTGTAAAACTTGCAATAATCAGCAAATGAAAATAAGCAAAAATTTTTGCACCATTCGTGAACCGCACCCATACTTCGATTACCCATAATCGCGGTCATAATGCACATTTATACGAACATTTAACGTACCATAAATTAACATTGTAGTAGAAATAAAATTATCGTCATAATTCCTCAACTCCCTCGTATCCTTCAAATTATCCCAGACAAACGAAAAACGATAATACGAGACTTAAAAATCCTGAGGTGGAATATATTCGAGAAAGAGAGAGAGAGAGAGAAACGTTTGCAATTTCAAAATGGCGTCAATCGCGATTCGAGTGCGGGTCCTCGCACTGCTCATATGTTCTATTCGCGTGTATTAGTTACGTACATCGTATAAATGCGAGCTGGCTACACAGTAATATCTCCTTTCTATGGGAATGTATCATTACAACACACTACTACTGATGCACAAACGACAGTAGTGTTGGACTTAAACTTGCATGAACTGGAGGATATACCGAGATACTCCGAAGTTCACGGCAAGCCCGCCGTGTGTCGTGACTGTCGTGACGTTCGGAGTTTTCCGTGTACCTATGTGTAAAAGCATTAATTTGTATATGCTCATGTTTTTCGTGTCCTGTATGAGGACAAACGTCGAGATTACATCGTTGTGTTGGGGCCAAAAATAGATAAAACGATATGTCGTTGTATTGGTTGTGTCTCGTGTTAGTGTCGTTGTCGTCGAGTGGATTCACGACAACGGCCAGTAACCAACCAATATATACATAAAGAAACACACACACACCCACATATAGCGGACAATGCGATATTGAAAGGCTTTTGACGCAACGCGCAAGTAGAGACGAGAGAGCGAGTGAGCCCCGCTCGTCGTGGACGGGCATGGAGGAGCTCAAAACTTCGCAAGAAATTGTTCACGAGGGTTGGCTCATAAAGTCACCACCGACGAAACTTTGGCGAGCGGTGAGTTTACAAATATCTTTTCTCCTGACATATTTACATTTTTGTATTTCGTAAAAAAAAAAAATCACCCCCCACCCCTCTCTCTTATGTTTCGTTGTTTACCTTCGCCGAGGTTATATTTTTGTCAGTTTCGAGATATCGTTTCTTGTTTATTTTGACCAATTTTTGTTTTTTTTTTTTTCTATTTCGATTGTAAAATACAGAGATGGAGAAAGCGCTGGTTCGCTCTTCGGGACAGTGGCGAATTGCCGGGACAATATTTTTTGGAGTACTACACAGATCGAAGGTGTCGAAAACTCAAAGGACGAATAGATTTGGATCAGTGCCAGCAGGTATGAAATTTTACTTTTTTTTTTCTCAACGAGCCATTCTAGCAAAATATCGATAATTATTTTTCATAGTTTGAGATTTTGTGTCGTTTTGCGTAAAAATATTTTTAAACAAATTTCATCGTTAAACGTGGAAAAAAGAAAAAAAAAATTATCAAATATTGTTTTTTTTTTACTCAGATTAAAATTTATAATAGATAATATTAATTTTTCCCATGTTGTTGTTTTTTTTTCTTCTCTCCTTCAAACAGGTGGATGCTGGTCTGAGATTCGAAAATCGTAAGCAAAAGTATCAGTTTATGTTCAATGTCAAGACTCCCAAGAGAATTTATTATCTCGTGGCCGAGAGTGAGGCCGATATGAATAAATGGGTAAATGCCGTTTGTCAAGTTTGCGAGCTCAAGGCTTATACTCAGGATGAAGAACAGCATTGTCAGAGTAAGAAAGATTAAAAAAAATATATATATATTTTGGTAAATGATCGTAGACGAATTTAATACTAATTATTGTTTCTCCTTATATTTATATTTATTTCTTCTTTAGTGTTTCAGTACGAATCGCAAGAATCACCGCCGATATCGCCGACGAGTACTATTTCCGGTCCCTACATTCCGATCAGCGAGTGCATTTCTGGTCGTCGTTTGAACGACGCGAGCTCATTGAGCTCGGGTATGGGCCAGGGACCGGAGCATTACGATGCACCGAGAAAATTGGCACCGTCGCCACCACGTTCACCGACGACGACGGACGTCGATAGTGTCTTTACGGACGACGAATGGGCCGCACCTGTGCCGAGTGTCAATTGGGAAACTTTTCCTTCCGGTATGTGAAAAAATTCCATCGAGTTGAGATAAAATGAAATATTTCCCATTACTAATTTTCTATTTAGTAATTTATCGCGTAATAATTTTTTTTTATTAATTATATCATTTGCTAATTTTATAATTATTAATTATATTATATGCTAATTTTATAATTATTAATAATAACGTTGACTAATTTTATAATGACCAATGTATGTTATTAATGTTAAGGAGAGCCTCGACCAACTCACAGTACCGGTGATCCGGAAATTGGTTCGTGGAGTGTACAAAAACGTTTTGGTAAATTAACGATCGTTGAGGATGCAACGCCACCAGCGGTCGAGACTTTACCAGCACCTCCGAGACCCCCAAAACCGCCTCACATGTTACCCGAGAATCCTGGTCATAATTATTTGAATCTTGACGGTGCGACAGAGAGCTCAAAACCCACGACACCAGCAACACCAGCGCCATCTACACCAGCAACAGCAATAATCACCGACGAGACTTATGACTTTCCACGATCTCATCAGCCTGGCACGAGCGGCCCGGAAACCGGAAATAATGGTGGTCAATCGTCGCGACATTGTTACAGCAATGCGGCGCCGTCAACTGTTGACGATCGTGTATTCCGTTATGATTTTCACGACGATGAACCATCGAGTCCACGATCAGAGAGTTCAACAACCGCGACATACTCAAATTTACCAAGTCCATTGATCAGAGACTCGTCGAGCAGCGCGCCAAATTCTATCGCACCCCCACCCCCAGTTGTCTACAGAGAATTAAAACCTGGCAGAAAGACAAGTGATTCAACCTCGATAATAAGCAATGAACCGTCACCCGGTCCAGTTTTATCGGTGCCAGAATTGAGCTCGGCCGAGCATTCACCAGCTGAACCTCCCAGTATTAATCGTAAGCTCAAACCACCATTGAACAAGCCACCGATCGATGGACCTCTTCAACTTGCCTCGCCACCAGGAAGAGGACGAATACGAGCTGCGCCAAGTCCAACTCCCCCCTCCCATGGCCACACAACTCATCATTCAACATCGGATGAGGATAATAATGCTCTCGATGACAAAGAAGAGGTACTGAAGCTTTTTTTTTCATCAAAAAGCCATTTTTTTCTTTTTTTTTTATCAATTTTTTTATTTGGTGTTTTATTTTATTTTTTTGCTTCTCAACATTTTCAGATATATTACTATCAGGATCACAGTAAATTCATTCCCGCGTCAAATCGACGTCTCGTCGTACTGCAGTATTTGGATCTCGATCTTGAGGCGACGGAGGGTTTTGCATCGCCAGCTTTGCCACCTGCCCAATCACCACCAAATACGACTGTATACAAAACTGTGGATTTCCTGAAAACCGAGGCTTTCAATCGAACGAGACAGCTCGTTGAGGAAGAACGAAACAAATCGACCGACGAATTGTGAATTTATTTATATCGAAATTTGATATTTGTCTCTGCTCGTTTGCAAGACAAGTCAAGTGTTTTTTTTTTCGTTCAAAATAAGTACGAAAGGAAATTTGCACGTAATCCTAACGCAGAATAGGAAAAACTCGTTTCTCACCATTTTAAAATCAGTCTGGGAGTGAGTTTTTTTTTTGTCTTTGAATTCTCGAATGTTAAAAAATTCTCGTGATTTTATTGCAATCATGAGTGAAAATGGTCGAGGAGAGAAAAGGCCGTTTTTGTATTTTTGACTAGAAAACGGTGCGGAATAGCAATATTTTATAAAGGGCCAAAAATATTATTTTTTAAGTGAAGAAAGAAGGAAAAAGAAAATAAGATTTTTAGGGAGAAAAAATGACTTGACAGTTGATGGCCGGATTGAAATTTGTTAAAAAGTTGTTTTTTTTTTTTCTCCATTAACAAACAAATATATACATCAACAAATGTATGTATAATTTTAGATTTTACAGTTGTAGAACGTAGTAAAAAAAAAAACCACGACTTTTACACGATTTCTTAATTAAGTTTTTATATATTCAGAGGCATTTTTTTTCTTTTTTTTATGACGAAACACGGACAACGAATCGTAATGCCTTAATCGGGTATCGAAAAAATTTTATCGTCCTGACAATCATGCGGTTTGAGCAAATTCTAGGGGGACATTTTTTTTTTTTTTTTTTTTTTTCAATTTGTTGATATTGCATGAGTTTCAATTTCATCGATTATTGTACATAATTTTATCATCCAAAAAGGAGGCAAAGGTCAAATAATGCAATTTAATCCGTACGAGCATCGATCATTCGATGCATTTGTGCAATCAAATGATTGAACCCCTCATAGCCTCATGTCATGTCGTCCAGTATGTGCATATTACGTGTATCGAAGTATTTTTGTATACTACGAAAATTCTATATATATATATATATCTCCTGTAGGAGCTTTTTTTTATGAGGTGCCTTAAGCACGTGTAGCGGTACAACTCAACGAATCCAAACGCTTTTCTTTCTTTCTTTCTTTCTTTTTTTTTTTTGTCATTGCCGACAATCGTGATCTCTCTCTCGGGGCAGAACGAAAGAAATAAAAATAATACATCGGCGCAATTCACGATTCTCTTTCATCGTGTGTTTGTTGAAAAAAAAAATTGTTTTTTTTTTTTACAATTACGACTTTTTACGATGAAAAACGTTTACGTGCATGCCATATAATTAATTGTACATAAATTTCGCGGATATGTTATATAAATATATAGTTTATATTCGTGATATATTTAAAAATATACAAAACCATTACATTTATAAATATATATATATATATATATATATATATATATATATATATATATATATGCATACATTTTTTGCCTAATTTTTATAAGGGTTTTGCGATGAAGAATTTACGATATTTGTTTTTCGACCTATATCACATCAAGCAGTCATCATCGTTTGTTTCTTGGAAAAATTTGTCGTCTCTATATTTTTGTCACGCTATAGATTTAAAAAAAAAAAAAAAAAAAAGTACGCTAGTTCGAACTATAAAGTACATACGTGGAAAATCAAGTGTAAAAAATCTACGTGAAAATTTGGAATTTTAACGAACGAGAAACATATCTACGATATCGTACAAATATATTAAATACAAACCAATGAAGCAACGATGGCATTAAAAATCATTTAAATCCCAAGAATTCATTTACGAATTTCATTATAATGATAAATGAATTTTTTTTTTTTTTTTTTTGGCTGAGCTCAACCAGGATGAAATTTATTACGACGTTCGAATTTTCAAGCTAACAATATACCGGAAATCAAGTAAAAAAACGCGATATGAAAAAATAGTAATTCCGAGCTCTGATTACGTTCGGTCAACTACGCGATGCGCAGAATGCGGCGTCGCGGAGTTTGATACTTCGCCAATTTGTCCTATGGAAAAATCACTTCGCTTCTACCATTTACGAGAAGAAGATGTTGAGAAGAGTGTGCTCTAATTATCGGAACTATCCAAAGTAAGTAAATAATTTTTGTATCTAAATTTTTTGAATATACTTAATTATTATCAATTCTACGATTTCTTTTTGATCAAAATTCATTTGGCACAATATTAATAAATAAAAAAAGTATTTTTCATTTGAAAAAATATTTTATTGGGAAATTAGAGTCATGAATTGCAGGTTAGAATCGATGAAATATTATTTTTATGCCGAGTGTACAGTGTCAAAATTTTTTAAATCTTTATCCAACAAATTATGACATAAATAGATTTCAATTCGAGCTTGATTGGGGTAATATAAAATTGTATGTGAATATATCAGTGATTACAATTATAATCATATTGTATTATTAGAGCGATTATAAATAATACAAAAAATAAATTTTAATTCGAGCTTAATTGGAATGATATAAATTTGATTATATTGTGAATATATTAGTGATTTTAATTATGTTACGGTTGTATCATAGCAGAGATTAATGTGACTACATAAATAATAAAATGAATTTATTTACTTCCGTGTTAAAATTAAAATATATATACTTCGTGTCAAGTGTTCGTTCACTGGTTGCCTTCACCCTAGTCCAGTAATTTTCCAGAGTATTTTTCAATACGAAAAAGCATTAAAAGGGGGCAATTATGAAACTCGAGTCTTTCGTGGCATATTTAATCGATGAAATTCTATAATTATGCTCATTGTTTTGGCCTCCATACAATTGCTATATTTCGTGGAACGAATTTGCATTGGATTATAAATAATACAAATACAATACAATACACAATATATTGTGTATAGAACAATAAATGTTGCTAACAATGGCAAAGACATTTGGTATATTTTTGTAGCATTGTATTACATTAATATATAAGTATACAATATTTATTTGAAGTTTGTGCACAATAATACAGAACTCTGGCACTATATACATAGGTATACAAATATGCGAGTCACGTGCAGAATTTGACCGAACGTAATCAAAGCTCCGAATGACTATTTTTCAATACACAGATTTTTTTATTGTATTATCGTAGTGATTATAATGATAATAATAAATTTTATTGCTAATAATTGCAAAAATATTCGGTATATTTTGGTGGCATTTTGGAATTTTTTATTGTATTATCGTAGTGATTATAATGATAATAATACATTTTATTGCTAATAATGGCAAAGATATTCGGTATATTTTGGTGGCATTTTGGATTTTTTTTTTGTATTATCGTAGTGATTATAATGATAATAATAAATTTTATTGCTAATAATGACAAAGATATTCGGTATATTTTGGTGGAATTTTGGAATTTTTTATTGTATTATCGTAGTGATTATAATGATAATAATAAATTTTATTGCTAATAATGGCAAAGATATTCGGTATATTTTGGTGGCATTTTGGATTTTTTTTTTGTATTATCGTAGTGATTATAATGATAATAATAAATTTTATTGCTAATAATGGCAAAGATATTCGGTATATTTAGGTGGCATTTTGGAATTTTTTATTGTATTATCGTAGTAATTATAATAATAATAATAAATTTTATTGCTAATAATGTCAAAAATATTCGGAATATTTTGGTGTCATTATATGTATATACAACATTCATTAGAAATTTGTGCGCAATAATCGAGAACTCTGGCACTATATACATAGGTATACAAATATGAGAGTCACGTGCAGACATTGCGCCTATATAGATGTAAGGAGAGTTGCGGGGTCACGCGTGATCGGCAAAACACGTGCAGGTTGAACTGACTATAGAGTTGTTTTCATGACCGTTATAAGAAACTAAATGAAAGTCCGTCTCTGACGCACATACAATATAATTTTAACGAACTATATAAACATTTTCTTCATTTTTCCTTCTTCATAAAAAGTTTCAATTTTTTGTTATTGAAAAAAATCAGCTCTCTGATGAAACTATTAAAATATTTGTCGATCTACCTTAATTTCTAGTAGAAATTCAATCATATAACACCGCATAGATTATAATTTTCAAAAAAAAATGTTATCCAATTTTGTTCTTTAAACAATTTATTATTCTCTTACAGATTAACACACAAACGGACTGGACATATTTCTGGGAATTTGAGTATTACCAGACCTGCAATTTCCCACTGTTCGAAAATCTCTGGATATTCTTTGCCTCGAGAAGAAACAGTAGAATAGAATTTGGCTATTTCTAATTTTGAAAAAAAAAAAAACGAAGTAAAATATTCTCTTATCTTTCAGGCTCAAATTTTCATATAATTTAACATCACAATTGCGTATCTCTAATTATTATTTTTACTTCTCTCCTATATCGGGACACAATTGAGCCAAACAGCATTAATTTTTCTTCTTTTTCATCTGAAAAAAAAAAAAAAAAAAGAAAAAAAGTTTTCCTTTCGTACACGTGATTCTTGGTACGAACGCGTGGCCACTAATCGTGTCAGGGACGTTCACGTGAACGGCCTACTCCGTATAGAGACGATGCATTTATGCATTCAGTATATCCCTCTCGACGTTTACATCGTGCACCAGTGAGCACGAGGCATTAAATTTCGTATATCTATATTTGCGCATGAACCTTTTTTACCAGAATTGCTCACGTGCTTTATCGATCTACGGTAATTGCACTGAAACGCATACCGGCCGGTACGAAATATCAACTAGTGGTTTTAGGTGATTTTTTCTCAAACGTGAACGTTTTTTCACGTCTCAGTTAAATTTATAAATTCATATATATAATAATAATAATAATCACCCGAGTAATTTCGTATCGATAACAAATGAAGCTACTAGTCGTCGTCGAGCCTTTCAAATCCTTTCTCCACTCCTTTTAATCCTGACCAGCACATTCGTACGAGTCTATCCTCAGACGTCGAGGGCCCTGGACGTCTCTCAATTCTCCCAACAAAAGTGCAAAAGTGATCTGAAAAAAATTATCAAATTTTTACGTAAAATTTTTGTTACAAACCGGAAGTAACTATCAAGGTATGAATTAATTGATCGAATTATTAATTACTTAATTTATTAAGAATTATTTATTAATTATTTTCGTAAAGTGTAAATTATTTTAATCTTATTTGCATTTAATATTTATTAGATGCAGGCATTTATGAGCGGAGCTTCGAAGAATTTTTTCGATCGCGACGAAGAATCTTCATTTAACGGATCGACCGTGACTTTAGACAGGACACCATTCGAGTCATTATGCATCGATGATATTCCCGCTGAAGATCCTACGACAATTGTTCCCATTATGAAAGATTGCAGCAAACTTCAACGATTGCGAATTAAAAACACACCACGAACATCGCCTGACGGTATAAAAATAATAAAAAATGTAATTCGTGTTTTTTTTTTTTTCGAGTAATATATAATTTAAAAAAAAAACACAAATCCAGATATCGTTACGCTCGTAAATCGATGCCGTTTGCTTCGTGAATTGTCACTGTCGTACGCGATGCTGAGCGATGATCTACTTTTCGCTTTGAGCACCGAGGAACATTGCTGCTTGGAAACTGTGAGAATCGAGGCTCAACCGGACACAAAACCTTTGCCGAGAATCACCGACGAAGCTTGGTTCGCGCTCGAGAGTCATTCGCCTAATCTCAATGTCGTTCTGTAAGATGAAATTTTTTAAATACAAAAAATAAGGAAAAACAAAATATATATATATATATATATATATATATATATATATATATATCAATGATCAGAAGTAATTAATAATAATTACTATTTTACAATATAAAATAGAAAACAGTTTTGATAATTCAGTGAATTTTTTTTTTGCGTTTGTAAAATTTAATAAAATTGTTTTTTTTTTTTAATGTTTACAGAACATCTTATTTGTCCGACGAGGATGATTACGATCCACTGTTGGCCACTTACGTACCGATAACTCACCTTTATTTCGGTTGTGACGCACCAGCTCCTGTAGTTCATCGTATTGGCGAAAATTGTCCTCGTCTCGTTGAGCTCGTAATTGGCTCTTACGAGCCTGGTGTGATAGACGCAGATTTGATATCAGCGGCAAACGGTTGTCCTCGTCTCTCCTCCGTTGGTCTTGGCGATTGTGATATTACGTGAGCAACAATTATTTCTTTGACAATTTTTATTATTACTTTTAATTTTTTTAAATCATTTTTATAATTTTTACTTTCACCTCTCAGATGTTCGGCTCTCGTTGATTTCGTTTCACGCTGCCGCGAACGTCTTCGTATTCTCTACGTTTGGGAAAATTCTCTAATCGAGGATTCCGAAATGGGCATTATGGAAACAGCCGCAAAGGTATCGCAACTTTTGGGACGTCTTTGGGTACCAGAATACATTCCACCTTGGTGATGATAATTTCGACATTTCGTTCAATATCGAAAAAAACAAAACTTGTCACAATTCTCCAATTCACACGTCTCTCGATAAAATTATTCGGTTAAGACGTAAAAGTTTTTTTTTGTTACAATTTTCTTTTATTAGCTCCGTAAATTGGGTCAATTGGACGAAGACTTTTGCGGGACAAAGAACATTGTGGAAGACTTCGCGGATTTGATCAATTTACATAAGTACTTATACATTGTGTATGTGTGTGTGTGTGTGTGCCGTGTGGGTAAAAAAAATGTTTTTTTTTCTCCTTATTTTTGTTTTGAGATTCCGAAAATTCAGCTAGCAAAAACGATCGTCCATACCAAAAAATATAAACTTTATAAGATAATATTATCTCTTGTTTTTTTTTGTTGTTTTGTTTTTGTCTTTCGTCAGAGTTAATACGTATAAAATATAATATCACTAATTGTCGTTCAACCATCATACTTGTCAGATATGTATAATGTATAATCATTTGTGTGTATAATATATAGTATATGTAATAATAATAATAATAATAATAATAATATATGATATCTATGTACATAGATTTATCACACACTGATGTAATAATGGCGTTATATCGTACAACAATACTTTTATCACTAAACTTTCCATAACATTGTGAATTATTGGCCATTAGATTTTTTTTTTTTCATCACTTCTTGACTTTTTTTTTTAATTTTTTACAAATCTCGCTCTGGCAAAAACTTTTCACGGGCATTTTTAATGCTATTCCTCGTTTTATGGCTAATATACAGGATGATCTACAGTCGCGTGGGCACTCTTCAGTCTTTTTTCCTAGCTGGTCACAAATATCATTAATATTTTTTTTTTTTTCCCCCTGTTGATTGAGGCCGTTTTGCGCCGAGCTGTCGTCAAGCAACATTTTTTTTTCTTTTTTTCTCATGAAATAAATTTGTAATATCCAAATTGAACATTTATAAATCAGGTAACAAACTCGAGCAGTATTGCCGTGTCAACGAATGATTGTCCATACGAATTAACGATAGTCGCGTTTTTTCTGTCTCTCTGTCATTTATGAGAGATCGCGATAAAAAAAAAAAAAAAAAAACCTTTTTATCCTGATTGAAGATTCCATAAATTCATCAATTTTTCCTCGATTCTATAAATTCTTACATCTATGTTGATATTATCAACAAACGACTATGTTTAATCCTTCGAAAAATTATCATATATGTGTACGTTTTGGTTTTAAAAATATCCGAAGAACGTGACAAAAATGATTTCATTTTTTAGCACCAGCTTGGCCTATCGATCTACGTCGATCGCTACGCACGTTTAAGCAAAGCTCGAAACGATGCAGTATTTTTACTAACATTCAGTATTTTTTTTTTCCCTTTAACAGCTAAACCGAGGAGGACAAACGATTTTTTTTGTTAGTATCGTTGGCCTGATTTGGAACTATTTGGGCGGGTATATATCAGCAGACAATGATGAATATTTGGCTAAATGTCGAAGTATCTTCGATCATAAGACCCTCTGTCCTATTTATCGTATGTATATATATATACAGATTAGGACTTTGTCGATCTCCCAAGATCTTTCTGTTCCCGATCACCTCTCGCTCTTTTGGATATATTAGGCCGTTCGTTATAGGTATAACATAGTTTTGTCAGAGACCGAGCAAAACTGCGACGCGCCAATCGCTCTTATTATCTCTTTCGGTCGTTTCGTTCAAACCGATTATCGTCGTTGCAACGAAAATCGGTAATTTTGGATAAATTTTTAGAACGTTCCTTTTCTTGATAAGTATCCGAGTCGTGAGTATCAATCGGGCATATCTATGGGCACGATGGGCACTACTGGTTTCGATAAGTCCATTTTTTTAATGCGTTTCTCGCTTTTTTCCGAGACCATTGGCTCTGTAGGTGGTTGATCCTGATCGCTTCTTGGCTGATACGAAATATTCCCGTATTCTTGAAGAAGTGGACAGAGACTGAGTAGAAAGTGGCAAAAATCTTTTCGTATACCAAACCACCCTGAAAAAAAAAAAAATATACATTTCATCGTTAATTTTTTGCCTCAAGGACAATCGGATTAAATTCGGGAGGATAAAAATAGAGGAGTTTACATCGATTTCCGCCTTTGGCACCAAACGACATGAATATCAAAGTCACGTGAGACAGCAACAATGGCGCAGCGACTGTTGTATAACTCAATGATATATCCCCGTCCAATTTGTTAGCAAGTAAAACCTGAAAAATAATCCAATTTTATTAAATTCAACAGAAAAAAAAAAACAGCCTCGATAATATTTAAACTCAAAAAAACTTTGAATCACCTGAAAAACTAAAATCGGCACAACCAAAAAAGTATATGCAAGCGCCGAATTTAGAGACGTTCTTCTCACTCGAGCATTGACCTGTGGAGCTCTGAGCAAAACAGCAGCAAAAACAATTGCGTACAAAACAGCCACGAGTGATAAACACAAAAGTGCCCATAGAGGTACAAAAACAACCTCCCAGCTCCACGTTATGAAACCATCTAATCTCAATGCGAGAAAGATAAATTGTAAAACGTTCACAGCACAGAATAATTCCAGTTCGAACGAACGATCGTGCTTAACGGCCCATATGCATACCTGCAATAAAAAAATGATCTTATTTACATTTTTTCTGCTGATTTCTCACAGAAAGGAGGTATATACGAAAATGTATCAGAAATTATACAACTTTTCATTGCTTTACATTATGGAGAAAATATTTCAGATACATCTTTAATGCACATGTGATATATTTTAAGGTTTGTATATTTCCTTTATACCTCAAGATATATCGAGGGTTAACAAGTTTTTATTTCCCAATGTATCGAGAATATTTTGTCGATAAAGCCTTCGATATATATCTCATATATTTAGGGCCCAAATCTCTAAAATATCTAATATATTTGGGTCTGAAATATCCTCAAATATATCTGGGATGTAAATTTTTTTTTCTTTTATATATTTAATATATCCTGAGACATATATTTTCGATATATCCTGGGACATATATTTTCGATATATCCTGAGACATATATTTTCAATATATCTGATATAACTTTAATTTCAGGGGAGAAAATCCTAGACGATAATTTTTTTTTCTGCTCAACTGTGCTGGCATACTTACAGCGATGGACATGATGGAGATAAAAATCAGTGGTATAAACACGAGTATCCACAAGTGCCGCTCAGACTCGAGTTTGTCGCAGACAAGCAATTCGAACATCAAAAGAATAAGATGCAATGCCAGGGTGATGAGCATTGCTTTGTAATGAACATAAGCATCTCCCTCGAGTCTGGAGTGAGGATGTCTCCACCAGACATAACTACCAACTGTGGCACCCAGAATTACCATACCCTTCCAGAACCATATGGGACTGAAAATGGTCCAGTAGCTCCATTCTATATATCCATCCAGCCGTAATGCAAATAAGGCCGTGAATGCCATCAAACAAGAATGGAGAAGGAATTTGCTAAAAAAAAATATAATAATAATAATAATATCCTAATTTTCATAGCTTGTGCAATGAATGCTTCCGCCTTTGGAGCAGAGCGCAGACTATGAGCACAATTCTTAAGACATTGGGAAGTAGGTCATGGTTTTAATTTTATCCATATCCATTGCAATGACAATGCATGCATACGAAATATAAAATTTGTCGGTCAGATTTGGTATTGGAAATTTATGATGAAATTGAACAAAAATTTCGTCGATCGAAACAATATTTTGAGATTTTTTAATTGTTATTTAACGGCAATGAATTTGTCAGTTTGTGAGCTACGTGTTATTTATAATGAGAAATTAAAAAAAAATTACCTGGGGTTAAAGTCCTGAAAGAGTGTATGTAGATTCATGTTTATTGAGGGGTCGCCGAGCAGGCCAATTATATGTCATTCGTATTTTGGAGCGATCTTATATTTCGTAGCACGTTATATCGTTGTTACTCGTCGTAATTTGTGTCCTTTATTCTAGTTTTGAACAAACGATTTCTCCATTAAAGAACATTTTCGAGGAAATAAAATATAAATTCTCAAGTGCATGTGTGATGTGCTGTGTGTGTATGCCATTGGGGGGGTCAGCCTAATGCTTCTGCTTGTAATTCCAGTATGGCTTTTCACTACTGTAAAGTAAGCCGTTTCATTATAACTTTTTTATTATTTTATGTATCCAATCGACTGGTGGTCGTTTGGTGGTGATTGGTAGTTGTTAGCGGAATTAAAACATTTGCGTTTTGTTAGTTAAGCAATTAAAATTTTTGGGATAAAGCTGGCCAGGACCACTTTTTATTTTCAACAAAATCGGTTATATGAGGGCTTATTTGATGCGTAATCGTTTGGTGGTCACGAATGATCTATTTACAACGTTTTGGTGATCCGTGGATTATCTACAAAAATGAAAAAACCATTTGAACGTAGGTAGTGGGGGTGACTTGCCGAATGGTGTGAAGCGCGCTGCAAACAGTTGGATAAATATATTATTAATTATCTGATTTCATCATAATTAGTCTCAATTTAAAGAAAATCGTTTGGTGGTGGTGGCAAGTCTAATTACAACGTTTGGTAGTCAATATTTTTATTAACACGGTAGAAAAACTATATGCTATGTGCTAAAAATAATGAAAAAGTTATAGTGGAACGACTAACTTTACGGTAGTGTCTTAATTGCTTAATTAACAGAAAATAATTGTCCACCAAATGTTTTAATTACGCTACCAATCACCAGCAAACGACCACCTACCGATTCAAAATGTAAAACAACAATAAAGGTATAATGAAACGGGTAACTTTACGGTAATTGGCTTTTCGAGGCTCGAAACGTCAATATGAGTCAGCGCCATCTATGAGGAGTGTCATTTAGAGTGGTAATGCAGGCTGGGCGAGATCAACTGAGTTCAACTATTCACTGATAGATGTAGATAGTGTGCATTGTTCAAATTGAAAGTGAAGGAATGAAGATCCTTTTAAAAAAAAAAAATTGTATAATAACGAGATATCTCGCTGGTGCAACTTCGATTGAAGCTGTAATAATAAAAGGGCCGATCATGAAAAACAGAAGGGGGCGCCGCAGCCCGCACGGTGATATGAAAAACTAATATAAAAAACAACAAAGCGTACGTAGCTGTACTAGGCACTAGGGATGATAAAAGAGTTATTCGATTCATGGAGAGCCAAATTAGGGTTGCATCGTAGAATAGAAAAGCCGCCATTATCATTTTATTCAATAGGTCCATTGGGAAATATATGTAACGACGAGTAACTGGATCGGATAATACAGGTCGCCGTTTATACATCGGTGGAATAATGACGATCATTTTTTTTGTTTTTCACTTTACAATAAATCGAATCAGCTTGAAATGTAGCGATATGCAAAGAGTAAAATGATGCAGACTAAAATATTTTGTGGAGTAAATAAAATGTAGAAAACTAACGAAGAATCAAAGCAAAGTGTTTAAAAGGATTTCAAAACTCCCGCGTTTAAGGAATACTCTCGATAATTTGTGAAAAAAAAAAAATGAACGGAGCGAGCCATCTACAGAGATTCCCGTGAACATAGATTATCAGTACTCCGTATCGCGAGCCATTTTGTGCATCGTAGGAGCAGCTGTGCAATATTACACGTCCTTTAACTAAATCAAAATGTCAAATCCCGTGTGCAACAGTGATCGTGAAATAAATATGCACCGTAATTGAAGCGTGCGCGAGATAACTCGCCACGTTAACCGTAACATTACGAATGACTGTTTGGACAAACGGCAAACGTAAAGTCGCGAAGTTTTCGCGGAACAAAGAGCGTATTTCTCGTTACCTGTATTAACCTTGGCCTCGTCGTCGTACCGAGGTGAGTATTCACCCTCGGAAGTAAAAAAGTTAAAAATAGTATACGAAATACTGCGCGAGACCTCGCAGTATCATTTGTATTACGGCCAGTTTCACTCTTGGTGTCTCCCTTTACGATTGTCATCCTCGAGTTTCTCGTTGAGCTCCATTTTTTTTTTTTTTTTTTTTTTTTTCCGTTTCCAAAACTATTTGTTACGAGATTTGTTCTGTGTTTTGAAAAGCTCGTGACTCCGAATCACGACATCATACATACGAGAGTCCACGCGAGATCAGATTGTGATGAAAAAAGCACTTTAATATATACATATATATATATATATATATATATATATATTTTTTTTTTTTTTTCACGAATTTTCTCGAAAAATCGTTATTATTTTCTCACAGTGCTGCTGAGCTCCGAAATCAAATTAATGTAATTTTTAATTTTCATTCACAGCTAAATGCACGAAACGTCTCAGTTTTATTTGTCTTTGGCCAATTTCACAGTGCGAGTTTCCTTAATCCTTGTAGTAGGTACCGGAAATACACACACGTTGAATCACATAAGCGGTGTAAATTGAAAGTTTTTTTTTGCAATAACGATTAAGACATGGTTTATTATTGATTATATTGCTATAAGCTGGGAAAATTATCCTTTTGAAAATTTTGAGTACTCAATAATTTTTTTAAATGAGAAAAAATTAGAATTAAATACACACATAAATCGTTTATGAGTACAACAGAGTTTGTCATAAAGTGGAAAGGTTTGTCAATATTTTGAATTAAATTATTCAAATATAATTATTGATTACATATTGACTTATTATTTTGATATATAAAATATTTGACATATCAATAATATTTCATCCATACTGTTGGAAATTATTATTACTGAAAAATCTCCTGTTCAATATTTTGAGTGTGAACCATTTATTAAAATAAAAGTTTGACTCCAATAAATAAATAAAAAAATTCAGAAAGTGGCAGAGTTTGGCAATTTTTAATTAAATGTTTATTTAAGGAAATCTAGTTTATTAATTGATCCATTAAATACTTAAAAACCAATAAAATTTCATTTGTATTGATTGAGCACAATTTTTTACCATTTATTAATTCATAACGCGAAATCCTCCGATTATTATAAAAAAATAAAGAATTCTTTATTTCAATAATGCCCAACTCTGCCTGCTGATATGTAAAGGATTAAGGAGTACTCACATGTTCATAATTGTTATCGAGCTTCATTTCGAATTATTCATGACCCTCGTATAAAATTTTGTAACTTCTTACTTTAAATAACGGACTACTAGCTGATTACCAAAAATTCCCTCTCAGATTTGTCCAATCGTTTTTTCACAAAATCCATATTTTTGTTGCAGCTTTTATCGAGCTTCGAAACATAAAAATCATTAAATATTTTTTCTCAGTTACAGTGACTCCGTATTTCGGAGTTGAGCCAGAGAGGAAGAATGAGTGCCGAGAGCATGCAGACGGAGCCTCATCGTAATATGGGTGACGTCGAGCTTTCGCCCGTTCTTCCGGTATTTCCAAATTCAAGCAAACCCTGCGTCAACGTTTGGATGGACAAGATGAGCAAGGGCGTTTTAACATCGACCCATTTCAAGGAACACTGGAGAATATGGGTGCCAAAGATTTACAGCCCAGAGCCAAATGGTAATTGTCTCGATTGGAGTTTCGATGAGGACGAGGCCCAAAAAATGCTTTACAACACTCTCGAAGAATTTATCTGCAATGGGGATCCTCGCGAGGTGCTCAAGCAACTCCGTCAAATGGACAATCCACCATCGGTATGCGGTCGAGTATTTAAAATGGGGGAGCCAACATATTTTTGTCGAGAATGCGGTATGGATCCAACTTGCGTCCTTTGCGTCGATTGTTTCAAAGAATCCGTTCATCCGAATCACAAATACAAGATGGGTACATCGAGCGGTGGTGGTTGTTGCGATTGTGGCGATTCCGAAGCTTGGAAAAAAGAGCCATTTTGCAAAATTCATTTGGCTGGAACACAATCGAAAGAGTCTACGAATAAAAAATTACCCGAAGACATAGCAATGAGAGCAGTCGCAACATTTGAGGCTGTGCTCAAATATTGTTACGAACTTTTGACCCTCGAGCATTCTCCCGGTTTACCGTCCGATCTTCAGGTCAAAGAGACCGACGAGGATCCTCTCTCTTTGCTCGGTACAACCGACACGTACTGCACCGTTTTATTCAATGACGAGACGCACACTTTTGAGCAAGTCATAAGTACACTGACAAAAGTAATAAAATGCTCGCAAAAAGATGCGATCGAGTTTGTTACAAATATCGATCGTGATGGTCGCGCCGTAGTGAAATGTTCCGATTTTCAACATTGCAATGAGCTCAAATCGGATGTTGAGAGATTTACCTCGAGACACAGCAATCGGCCATTAAAAGTATTGGTCGTTCATGCTCATGTTGTGGCGCATCAGATATTTGCAATGAAATTGCTCGGTTGGCTCCAACAATTCATCAGTCTCTGCGAGGGTTTTCGAATAATATTCAGTGACGTTGCGCTTAACACAAAAGCCGCTGAGGTCCCTATTGTCGCTGGAATATTGACCCGTGACTCGCAGCTTTGGAAATCAGCGAGAACAGCCTGGCACAGATTATTCATATCGGGAATGTTAATGGAGTACGAGAGTAAAAAAGCACTGGCTATAGTTTTTACATATAATTACGGTCCTGTTATGAAAGATTTCATACGCGACGATCACGATCATTCTTTCTCCATAACATCGTTGTCCGTTCAATTATTCACTGTGCCGACGCTCGCTCATCATCTCATAGCACATCACGATGTTCTATTTATTCTGCTAAATACATTTATCTCGGAGAGTTCGAGAAGATGCAACGCGGCTGGAAAATTAGAATTTGAGAGAAATACGCCAAATACATCATTCAAAAGGGCTCAGTATATTCTTTACGATCTGAGATATTTGTTGACCTCAAAACCCGACACGTGGACGGATGAGCTCAGACGTGGATTTCTCCAAGGAATTTCGTTGGTTTTGCAGCTTTTGTGCAGTATGCAATGGATGGATGCGGTATTACGTCAGGTCGGACAGCACATGGAGTATGAACCCGAGTGGGAGAGCGCTTTTAATCTTCACATCAAATTATCACCGGTGATAAGTCTCGCCCTCGAGTGGTGTGGCTCCGATCGAATAGCATTGATAAAAGCATTTCGTCTGGTACTTCGCAAGCTCTCTGAGCAGCCTGGAAATGATCCTGGTCCTGGCCAATTGCGTGAAATTGCCGATCACTCGGCCTCCTGTCTTCAATACGACGTTGCCTCCGAGCCCGTCTCGATTCATCTTCCATTATCACGCTTTCTCGCTGGTCTATTTCTTTATCTCGAGAAGCACGATTTGAACTTTCAGAGCAACGAGTTTACAATGAGAAATAGGCCAACACCCGAGCAAATAATTGAGCCTGTATTGCGTGCTCAAGCAATGATATCACAGGTCCACGCTGGTATGTGGCGAAGAAATGGCTACAGTCTTTTGAATCAGCTTTACTTTTATCACAATGTCAGATGCAGAACTGAGATGTTGGATCGTGACATAATACTTCTTCAAGTTGGAGCCTCGCTCATCGAGAGCAACGAATTTCTCATACACGTGTTGAATAAATTTAATTTGACTAATTGGGCGGATACGGAATTTGAGACAAATTCGTTGAAAAATCCTGAGGAGGACAGTACGAGACAAACGATAAATCTTGTTGAGGAATTTCTTGGTCTTTTGATAACGGTCATTGGGGAGAGACACGTACCTGGCATTGGTCAGGTGAGTGCCGATGATCGTTTGAAAAAAGAGATAATACAACAATTGTGCATAAAACCATTGTCACACTCGGAGCTAAATAAAACTTTGCCCGATGGAATTCATCATGAGACCGGACTCGAGAGAGTCATCGACGATGTTGCAGAATTTAAAAAACCCTCGCAAACATCAGCTGGTAAAGGAGTTTATGAGTTAAAGCCTCATTTATTTGCCGAGTACAATGTATTCTTTTATCATTACACGAAGGAAGAGCTCAGCCGATCGGAGGAAGCTCAAAGAAAACGTCGCAAGGCAATGGGCGAGCTTGAATGTTGTCCACCCCCAAAATTACCAAAACTCGCGGAATCATTTAATTTCGTTGCGAATCTTTTACAATGCGATGTTATGCTACACATAATGCAAACTGTACTCGAGCGAGCATTAAATCTTCGGGCTAGAACATTTTCCGAGCCTCAAGTTCACAAAATTCTTCATCTAATTGGTTATGCCCTTCAGGAGGAAGAATCTGGCAATTATCCATTTTTCATATTCACCGAGAGAGCACAAAAATGGAAAATTTACAAGCTTCTTGAGGATTTATCGAGCAGTCCTCGTATAGACGCTCACAAAGATCTGCTTATTTGGATTGTTGGAAAATATCGCGAAGTTGCTGGTTCGACGATTGCGAGTGATGAATTGCCCTCGTCAGCCGCAACAGCGACAGCAGCACCCTCGACACCTCAGGTAGATCCTTCGGCTCCTGAAGATCCCGTCAAAACGAGCAAAGAATGGCGAACAAAAATGGCCGCTCAAAAGAGAGCCAAAGTAATGGCACAAATGGCAGCGATGCAAAAGCATTTTATGAGGAAAAATGCGAAGCTCTTTGAGGAAGCTGCACTGGATTCAGGCAAAAGCAATGATCGAGGCTCATCGATGGATCTCACCGAGTGTACGGAGGAAGCTCCGGTCGCTGTTGGTCCAAGACAAACTGTTAGATTGTCCGAAGAAAAAACTTACACTTGTATACTCTGTCAGGAGGATCAGGCTGTAACAGCATCGGGCAAAGCAATGGTACTCGCAGCTTTTATTCAACAGTCAACTGTACTGTGTCAAACACGAATAAATTCTGAGGATACAACTCGTACGGAACCGTTATATTTATCAGCGGAACTCGGTGCATCACCTCACACGAGCACATGCGGTCATGTCATGCACGCTGATTGTTGGAACAAATATTTTGACAATGTCATGACAAAGGAAACACGACGACCTTACAGACTTCGTCAACCGGCGAGCTTTGACGTTGAGAAACAAGAATATCTTTGTCCACTGTGCGAGTGTTTGAGCAACACGGTACTTCCGCTTTTACCAGCCCTCGGAACGATAAGACCAACCGAGACTGATCGAGCTGATGTTGATTTTGAAACGTGGCTCAAGGCAATGAGAATAATTCTCGAATTTACATCAAGAAGTGATAATCACGAGGATGTTAATGAACAACGGCAATCGCAATTGAGCCATAATGAGGAACTTTGTCGTTACTGCGAGGAGGTTAAATCTCAAAATTCAAAGAGATCCGAGGAAAGTACATCGGATGAGATTCAGGAGAGAAAGAAAATTATTTGTCCGATTAAGGTGATATATGAAAATCTTTCGGAAAGTACAGGAGCCGCCATTGAATCGTTATATGAGGAACATGATCCTGGATTGTCGGAGCCTCTTGTCTCGATGGTACATCTTTTTGCTCATGCAACTTGGACAAAGGGTCTTGGAATGGGAAGTCAAACACCGCACAATGATGATTCACGTGTGCCTGTGCTTGCCTGGAAATCAACAGCTTATACAATTCATGCTATAGAATTTTTGCTTCGAGACACCGACAAACCACTTCTCGGAGCTTTATCCTCGAGACAACGTGACAGTCTCGAGTGTCTCGCACGAATATCCGCAGTTTTAGGATCAACATGGCCAAACAACAATTTGAACTCGATTA
Organism: Dyspetes luteomarginatus; assembly: GCA_963669185.1. Taxonomy (NCBI): domain Eukaryota; kingdom Metazoa; phylum Arthropoda; class Insecta; order Hymenoptera; family Ichneumonidae; genus Dyspetes; species Dyspetes luteomarginatus. The sequence goes on from OY769903.1 coordinate 29,967,708, forward strand.
CCGAACAAATGGCGATACAACTTTTGTCAATGCTGCTCGAAGTCTCAAAAGCAAAGAATTTCATGGATTGGGATTCATTTGGTATTCTTATCTCATTGACGATAAGCCTACCGAATTTTTTTAACACGAGCAAAACCGAACCGTCCTCGATAATAACGGCGGGATCACGAGAGGCTCATGTACTGAGGCTCGTTTTTCTTCTGCTAATTATTAAAATTTTGGCCTCGAGCGATTTTGCCGAGAATGAAGCAATGGATGTGGATTGTCAGGATGAGACGGAGAGCAATGAGGGATGCGAGTCAATCGTCTCGTTGATGGAAGTGATGGGACTGAAAACTGGTGGACTGACGATTGGCGAAATTTGGCGAAGGGTCAAAGATGCTTCTTTGCCATTTTTACGATGCTGCGCTCTCTATTTTCATCATGTTACCGATGTACCGGCACCTGTTGAGCTTACCATTCGAGCTGGCGATACTTATGAGAATATTTGCACTTATCTTGGATTACCAACAAGCTGTAATGAACTTTTGGATTCGTCGATTGTGCGAGATTTGGCCAAAGAATGGATGGAACATCCACACTCGAGATTGCCAATTGCGGTCAAAGAACCACTCAAAGTCAATAGACTCGTTCCTCTACCTGATGATTACAGCGAGCTCATAAATACCGTTTCTCTCTTCACGTGTCCCAACAGCGACCGTGAAGATTCACGAAATCCAACAATGTGTCTCGTATGCGGTAAAATGCTCTGCTCGCAGAGTTATTGCTGCCAGACCGAGCTCAACAAAACAATGGTCGGTGCTTGTACTTATCATGCGAGCAAATGCGGCGAGGGTGTTGGAATATTTCTTCGCGTACGAGAGTGCGAAATTCTATTTCTACGAAGTCCAAACAGAGGATCATTCGTTTGTCCACCGTATCTCGATGAGTATGGCGAGACCGATCAGGGACTTAGACGCGGTAATCCCCTCAAATTGTGCACCGACAAGTACAAGCAGCTCAATCAAATGTGGCTCGGGCATGGACTACACGAGGCTATTGCACGAGCTATCGAGGCGTCCAGCAATCACATGTCCACGCAATGGCAACATCTATAACCGATTTAGAGTGAGATCGAAAACAAAAATTAAAAAAAAAAATACAATTAAAAAAAAAAAACAACACAAAACAAAAAGAATTATGAAAATAACAGACTATGGAAGTTTTTAGGAGAAGGACGAGGAGGAGGAGGAGGAGAAGAAGTTGAAGAATGGTGCGTAGAGAGGAACGAGAAGAAATCATACCACGAAATGCGAATTTTCCGATGAAATCGATGATACGCGAGGAATTTTATGAAATCGATTTGTATACTAATTCTCGAATGATTTGGTATATTATAATGTGCGAAATCGTAGCTGCTAGTATCCACAGAGTCGTTAGGATCACGTTAATTATTTGAATTCGTCGGCTATCCGGATAAAACGAATAGCAAAAAAAAAAAAGAAAAAATTATTTATTCATTTCCGCCCTCCCGCCCCTCTCCCTTTCCCTGACCTGAACTCCCACGCGACCCATACTCGACACCTTTGCATACGTGCGACTCATCGCGATTCTGAGGCACACACGCAGACACACACGTATTAATACACCCTCGGTGCAGCTTTGTATATTTATACGATTCGATGTTATCGTCGCACAAGCTCGTGCGACGCTTGCAAATTGTTTTATTGATTTTACCGAGACTTTCTATATATTGATATTGTAAATTTGAAGAGGAAAAAAAAAAAAAAAAAAAAACTGATAATCAACAAAAAATATGAAGTTTGTTCTTTCGAATCGTCGATTGTATAACGAGATTTGTAATAGAGTCGAGCCAGAGAGAGAGAGAGCGGGAGAGAGAGAGAAAGCTCGCGAGCTCGCTGATTGAGCTCGAAAATAATAATAATAATAAGAAATACTTGATCCTTTTATTTGTTGCATAACAATTATATAATGCTCGACGAGTGTGATCTGCGAAACATAAATATTATTTATAAATAACAGAAACGATTTAACGAGACATATAAACACACACACACACAAACGTTTCTTTGTTATAAATTTTCGTATGACGATGCGATCCCAGCAGCTCTAAATTTGCCCCAATGAATCTTTTTCTGTGAATTCTCACGATTATTACCGTGTGAACGCGCGATAACGGATGGATCGATGAAGAGAGAGAGAGAGAGAGAGAGTGAAAAATAAATAGAGGAAGACCGCGGTAGATCTATAGTGTGCTTTCGATAATAATATATTAGGATCAATTCTACTGTTACGTTTAGTGAATAAAATTTTGAAAATAATACCTTGAACATTTATATATTTGACGAGTTTTGTGGCTGCAATAGTTCATCGAAGAGATTCTTTTTTTTTTGCCCTGTATCAGTCGTAATTCGCCAAAAATTCTCTTACCTATGTATTGATATTGCATTAAAAAAATTCAATGCAACAGGAGAAAAAAAAAATGAAATCAATTCGAACCGTGTATAGATAACGACGAAACTTTTAAATTGCATTATGAAATAAAGTACTTAATTTTAACAGATTTAAATCTAATATGTGGAATACATAATTCGATTAATCTTCTTATCCAATGCCAGTCGTCGAGTTAAAAGGAAGATTTGCGACAAGCAAGGTCGTAATGACTCTCATAAGGTCATTGAGCTCCATCGACAATCATACTAAAGTGGAAGAGTCATTAAACTTATTTCTAAAATCTAGATGGATTTAATTTTCGCGCTTTTTCATCCGAATGGCAGCGCGCTCTCTCGGCATTTCCGCCAACTATTAAAATTCGAACTGCCAGCTACGTAGTGTCGAAAATTATGAACAGATGTCGCTAGTTGTTAGTCGGAAGCTGTTGAGTGAAAAGTACATCCGACAGCTGTGAATACAAAAGATAAATAAAGGAATCACGCTCAAAACTCATCTCGTTTGACTAGCTATGTCAAGAATGCGCGGTTTAAAAACATGCAACTGTCAGAGCGAGAAGGAAACATTCAACGCGTTGACTCGTCACGATCCCGTCCAACTAGCGGAGACTTTTTTTTTTCCTAGAAAGACTATTGAGTCTTTCGTAATTTATTTCACTACACGTTGCGCGTACAGTTGAATTTTCGCGTAGGTCAGTTAACAGTCGGCTGGTAAATTGACGCGTATTTTTGAGGTTTCGGCCGTGTAACTTTAAATCATTTTGTCATAACGTCGTGCAGAATAAAAATGATCGAGACTGCGTGTGACCCGAGTGTTGAAAAACATCTCAAAGGGCACAAAGACAGTATAACTGGAGTGCGTTTTCATCCTGAGACCACGCAAATAGCAACGAGCAGTTTGGATCGTACTTTGATGGTATTTAATATCGTTGATTCCGTTCGAGCCTATCGTTTTTTTGCTCACAAAGACGCCGTTCTCGACGTTGATTATGCACCGTCCGGTGAGGTCGTTGCGAGCGCATCCAGAGACAGATCTGTACGAATTTGGGTTCCCAAAATTAAAGGAGAGTCATTAGACTTTAGGGCACACACAGGAGCAGTGAGATCCGTTCAATTCAGTCCAGATGGTGAAAAGGTAAAAAAACATTTATTTTCAGTTTAATTATAATAAGAATAATTAATAATAATAAATCAAATATAAATATTTTACAAGTTCCATATACATGTCTATGACTTTATATCAACTTTGAGATCTAAAAGTCCATGAAAACCGTTTGACATTAAATTTTTAAACATTTTTTTAAATTAATAAAATAAAATGAAATAATTATAATTTGTGTTGGTTACGATTTTTTTTTGTAATAATGAAATTTGTCAAATTTCAGCTCATAACAGCATCGGACGATAAAATCGTTAAACTATGGATGGTCTGCAGAAGAAGATTCCTCTCCTCTTTTGTGGGTCATACAAATTGGGTTCGCCGAGCTAGATTTTCACCCGATGGCCGATTAATCGTATCCTGTGGCGATGACAAGACCATAAGACTATGGGAAGTTTCCAGTGGCAAATGCGTCAGAACTTTTAATGAGCTCAAAGGTAAAATTTTAACTTTTGACAATTTTTTAATTATCACCGATTTCTACTTTTCTTATATTTTTTTTCCAATTTCTCTTTTCTCGCATTTTTGTGCCGATACTAAAAATTGTACTCGTACAAATCTACTGAATTATCCGCTTAATTTTTTTTTTGCCAAAATACATCATTGGACGTGGCTGGGCAATACTCGAAAGATACTTGGAAAATTGTGCTTGAAGTAAAAAATACTTTTTACGTATTCGAAGAATTTTGTATGTTTAAAAAAATTCAATCGTTTGAAATTTTCACACAAAATAAAGAATTTTGTGTATAGAGTAAAAATAAAATAGTTCCTTAAATTACTGTTATTTTTTTGCTCATCAATTCTGTATCTCAATTAATTGTAAAAAAATTTACGAACAAAATGAATTTGAAAAAAAAAAAAACTCGTTTTGGCAGATGCTGCTGTAGATGTCGAATTTCATCCAAGCGGAGTCGCCATAGGCTCTGCAAATACTGGCGGTTGCGTTAAACTCTACGAGCTCAGAACGGCTTCGCTTCATCAGCATTATGCAGTTCACAATGGGACCGTGAACAGAGCAACGTTTCATCCAAATGGAAATTTTATGCTGACCGCGTCGGAGGATTCTTCCATGAAGGTAAAATTCCTTAAGCTCGATGGAAAATTTGTTACGTAACATTCCCGATGATATTTCATATTTATTTTGCTTGTTGCAGGTTCTCGATTTGTTGGAAGGTCGTCCAATCTACACCCTTAAGGGTCACTGCGGTGCGGTGAGAATCGTGACATTTTCGTCACAGGGTGATTTTTTCGCGTCCGGCGGTGCTGATCGTCAATTGCTCGTGTGGAAGTCAAATTTCGATCGTGACGAAATATCGCGAAAATATCCAAAAAAGCTCTACACACCAGGAGCAAAATTAAAGCTGAATGAGGAATTGAGAAAAATTGATAAAATGGGAGATGTCGAGAGTACATACGAGGATGAGGAGAAGGACGCATTGAATGCTGAGGAACCCGAGGTAAATTCGTCATCCTGAGAGTGATCTCTTTCTCTCACTTCCGATTGCCGTTCAACGTGCATCCCCGAGAGCGATTATCTATTTTCCATTCGATCTTAGTTCACGTCTGATTCTACGGAGGACATCAATATGGAGGATAATTTTGCCGAAGAAAAACATCAATGGGAACCGATAGCAGAATTACCGGGTGAAAATTGTCGGGTCGAGGTGATAAATCTGAGAAATTCAAGGCCACGAGAAAAAGGGCACATTGCGGATATTTCCATGTCCCAGGATAGTCAGATGAGTAACATCTCGGTGGAGGCACTCACCGAGCAAGTTGACACGCTTCGCGATACCATAGTTCTTCTCGAACAAAGACTCACCAATATCGAGGATGAGCTCAAAAAATGAGAGAACAAAAAAATGACAAATATGTGCCTTAAAGAAATCAACTGCCAAGAATATTTAACGCTAAGAACACGTTTTTAGAATGTACTTAAGCAGACTAGTCCCATCGTCATTCGTAGCTGTTAACCATTATCATCCCCATAAAGACCGAAAAACTCGAGTAACGTCACAAATATCGACGACTGGTGGATCACGATGCGATTTTACGAGAAAACAATTTTTTTTAACCAGCTTCTCTATCGATCAATGTCCAAACTACGATAACACGTGGCAGAGAGAGAGACGAGAACAATTTTTATCATGATTTATTTTTCAACTTGTATAAGTTATTGTATTTATTCATTAATGTAAATTAAATAATCACAATGAGTTTGTTAATTGAACCTTATAATTTGACCTTTCAGGGTATCATTTCGACAGAAAATGAGATAACTTGCAACTGATAATACACAAAGTCATCAATATTTCAAGTGTATTACATGCTTATGAACATTATCAAATTGAACGTTCATTCGGCTGGTGCAATTTTTATCATGATTTATTTTTCAATTTGTATAAGTTATTGTATTTATTCATTAATGTAAATTAAATGATCACAATGATGTTGTAAATTGACCCTCAGCATTTATATATATGAAAATTTCACTGCCTATCTTGGAAAGAAAAAAAGTAAACTATTTCGAATATACAAAGTCATTAATATTTTAAATGCATCAATGCGTATAAAGATTTATCAATTTCTCCCAACAACAATCTAGTTATATCAAAAAATATTGAAAAATATAGTCAAAAAAATGAATGATCCAGTTTGGGTAGTCGAGAAGCTGCACTCTGACATTGCATAAAATAGGAAATTATGCTTTGACACCAATGAAAGATGCAGCTTTACCGGTTTTTTTTATATAACCGAGAATTTCATCTGAGCTCAGTGTTGATGTGACGAAAACTTTTTTTCCAGGAAGGTCAATTTTTATGTTCTCAACACCTGAAGAAAAAAAAAATGGAACATTAATTTTTACAGGAAGTTATCGAGATTTTTGTTGCAACTAGTGACAAAGGGGAATTGCAAATGACAGACCTGGTAAAAATAGTTTCTTTTCTTATCAGTTACCAATTCACCAAAACTGATTTATTTGGCAAATTTTACAATTGTCTTTTGGGCAATTTTTTTTACAACTTATTTTTAAAAAATTCAAGAAAAATTGTTTATTTTCTTGAAAATTTTAGAAACAAATAAAAACTGGGTCTCAGAAGCTCCCTGATCGAAGTACCGAAAAATACGTGTGTACTTTAACAGTTAAAAAACAAGCGGCAAAATGCGGCGTTCGAATAAAAAATTACTTCAGTAATATGGTAATGGAAATATGGAGTGATCGATTTCAATGACTCACCAGGTTTTTTACCAAGAACTCTCTCAACAGCTCCCGAGCATCCTTCACAGGTCATTGCAACATCAAATTCATAGGTCTAAAAGAAAAAAAAACAAAAAAAAAAATATGATCGACGATGTGAGAATGTTCGATTGTAAAATGAAAAGATGGACGAAATTAATAATCGAATTATAATTTTTCTAGCAGATGTCTTGACTTACTTGAGTTGCCATCGTGCTTATTATGATAACGGATTTTTCTTGAACTGATATTTACACGTGTAAGCAGCACCCAAAGTTCACAAAGTTGTTTGTCTAGCAATATCAGCAAGATAAGAAATGCTATACTGTGCGCTACGCTATGTGAAACAACAACATAAATTTCTTATTATCGTATGAAGGTAACAAAGAGCGCGAATTCGATGCGACAGTTGGCCGCGAGATGGCGCTAGTGAAGTTTAAAAAAGATCAATGATTCCGACGTACGCCGACAGATTTCGCTACTGACGCTTTTCAGAGGATTTTCATTCTTGGACGAAGATAAGATAATGCATATTGATCACTATCAGTGTATTCTATATTGCAAATCCATTTGGGTTCGGCTCATATCACTAATTCCGATTGATGAATCATAATTCGATCGATTTAACGAAAGGAATTCGCTTTTATTTGCCTTTGAAATGAATCCGAATCGAATTCACTAATTTCATTCAACTTCTGATGTGCTTCCGTCTCCGCAGTCGTGTTTTTAATTATTAATCGTACATCAACCATTAATCACTTTATCCGATTTTTGACCATCTTTTGAGTATTTCGCGATGTGCATGTATTTAAAGATCATTATATACATATAATGACCGCATATATATATATATAGGCGGAAAAAATCTTCTACCCTGCTTAATTATACCCATGAAAAAATTGTTGATTACACTATAAATATTTCAAAAAATTTCAATGATAGATAAGAACTATTGAAAACGTAAAAAAAAAATTAATTGCAATAGTGAATGGGAATTATCCTGGAAAATGCTTCTAAGTAACGGAGTTGATATAAAAATTTCGTGTTATTCATGACACGTGTGAGATTATGATAGAATTAATACAAGAATTAATAACAGCTGCTATTATTCAGATCGTTAAACATATTATTTTTTTTCTGGCACACGTACGTCATTGAACAAAAAAACACGATCATTTTAATTTAGTTTTGCCGCACATAGAAAAACAAATTCATCAGAATTAATCCAATTCGATAATTCACTACATTGAGAAAATATTGTACGCGCATGGTATTTGCGCAAAGTCAATTTTTTACGTCCAATCGATAAGCGGGTCTGATCGTTGGAGATATTTATCGATGTGTCGTCTTTCGGTACGAGTACGCTTGAAAATTCGATTAATCGGTGTAATCACTTGCGTCAGTAGTTATATATTTGCACAATTATACATATGTACAAAAATAGTATATATATATATATATAGATATATATTCATATAATGTATTATAATCGCTGACAGAGTTAAGGAGCGAGAAGTTTTCGTTTCGTTTACTAATTCGATTCTTCGGTATAATACGATAATTCGTGAGAAAATATCGTTCCCGAAAAAGGGGAGCTCTTCTCTTTCTTCATGTTTCCATAAATTATCCCAAAAAACCTTCGTGCAAACACGAAACGCGTGCGAGCAAAGTGAAAAAAAAAAATATATATATAAACTTCATCTTTTTTTTTTTTTTTTTCTCCTTTAAAAAGTATCTTATAACGTTATAATATATTAGCGTGAGCTCGAGACTACTGTAGAATTGTAGAGTTCGGTCGAGCATTTTATTATATTGCGGAAGCTCTTGGACAAACTTATGGACAATGGGATTTTGGGTAGGCACGAGAGGCTATAGATCAAAATTTATAAAAATAACACATAGAACTCAATATATATAGAATAAAATTGTCTAATATGAAAAACTGAAATGTTTCTCCGTTTGAAATCTATAATATCGTTTAAATTGCGTTTAACAGCAGGGTGAATAATTTTTCACACATAAAATTGTATCTAAATTTTGTATTTCATAGTCGTATATTCCTGATTAAATTATGAAATGTTAGAGAGTAAATCCATGAAATTCAAATATTTTAGAAGTTTTTTTTGTTTTGAAAAATCCAATTTTCGTCTTACATTTATCGTACTTTTGAAGCTTTTTTTTAGCTCGCTGATACTGTTCTTTTTGATTTTAATCGTCAGAATTTTGGGTGCCCCCATGGGCAATGTAATCAAGGAAATTAAATTTATATTTATTTTTCTGGCTAATTTTTTTTTTTTTAACAAGTGGTCCAATTTAAGGGACTGGGCCATATTAGCCAACTGTACAGCATGTGCGAAGGTAAGTATAACAGCAAACGACAACGAGAGACCATGTAATCGTTATTTTCCCTGCATAACGCTCGAGTCGAACCGCGGTGAAAGGCCGTCGCTGCGTTAACACGACATTAATTTGCGTGGCGTCGTATTTTCTTTTTATTATTTATCATTTTTTCTTCTTCTCTTATTCTCTCTCCGGTTGTGCTGGGTGCTACTTGAAAAGCGACGGATGTGGGTGCGTATAAATGAGAGAATGAAGCGAGAGAAACGGGCAATTCGTTGTCAATGTTGGCCAAAGACTCTGTGCGTATATTATAGATGGCGCTGTAGGAAGAATCGCCGTGGACTCTCTAATTTGCTTGACAATGAGACGCCTCGCTTTTCTCTCATTGTGACCATAACCGTCGCTCGTCATTGTCACGATGGGGCATGCGTGCTATTGCTCGTTCCTCTCATATATATACATATATATAAATATATATATATACATACGCCAGAGTGTATACTCGAGAACCCCGACGGTCACCAGAAACTCGGACTTTTGCCATTCCTGAAGAATTAAACGAGTTAGTATTTTAGTAGAATGAAAACGAAGCTTATAATGCCTAACAGCGCGCGTGGGTGGCAAACGTTTGAAACAGACAATCTTATGTTAAATACATTACGTTAGAGCTCTCGTTTAAAAAAACAAAACAAAAAAACACGAAAGAAAAGAAAAAAAAAATGTTTTAGTCCATGTCTTCACAGTATTAACACACATTAGCGGTAAAGAGAGACGACGTGTTCAGCAGGTCTGTCATGCATACAGAGATACGTTTTTCTTTTTCTCAACTATGGACTCAGCTGTACTATATTTTACGTTTTTCCCTATACTGACACGCTGTGCTATATATATATATATGTTCTCCAGTAGAAGCGACTACTGTACGTAAATACACGCGCATGTCTTATATTATATATATATTTTTTTCGCTGCCAAACAATCAGACAGTTCCAGAAATGTATTCTTGAAGCTTCAATAAAAGTTTACATTAAAATTCGTTTCGTCATGCTCCAATTTTATGCCCGAAACCGAGTGAATAATACGGTAGCACACTTTAGACAGATATTTATGTATAAAATGTGTGTAGTCATTGAAAAGCTGACTTTAATAGTTACGGAAAAAAAATTGATTCGAGAAAACACGTATAATAATTTTCTAGAAATTATGTAATCGATAAAAAAAAAATCGATGTAACGAATTACTGGTAAAAAATAAAAAAAAAATAATGGAAGATAAATTTCGCGTTTTGCCCGCGTGTGTATCTTTGAACATGAAGAGAGATCGAGTATGAAAGTGGAGCGGAAGTATGAGGAAGAATGAAGGTAAAAGAGTGAAAGAAGAAACGGAAATATTTGTGAATTGTGAAATTCATTGAAATAAGAAATAGAAATAAAGTTCAAATTCTATCGAGATTTAATCCTAGTAAAGTCGCCGAATCTCGTGTCGAAATAAGGAGAAGAAAAATAACGAAAATGTTCATAAACTGAGATATGAATAAAAATAAAAATTATCGCGTAAAAATATTCTTCATAATGAAAATGGCGGGAAAATTTCAAGATAAAACATTTCGTGTTTAGAGAGCGAGCCGGAGTAAAGTCGACCGGAAGACACCGAGAATTGAGGGGGGAAAAAAAAAAAGAGAGAAAAATAAAAACGTTTGTCTATGAATCGAAGGAAAGCGCCGTTGTAGCATTCCTATATTTAACAGTTATATATTTACGCATATTATCCACTAGATAAAGCCCGGAACTTAAAGTGTGCACTGTGTGTACCAAACGGAGTTTGCGCCTACTGAGAAGACAATGGAATCGAGCGTTGTGTATATATATATAGGTAAACGCGAGAATATATCCATAAAATCGTATATATATATATATATATATATATATATATACGATTTTACGGATAATATCGCTTACATGCGTGTATATATATATACACACGCATATAGGCGATAATATAATGGCGATTCTTGTGCGTGGATATGGCTCCGAGTTTGCAAAGTTTCTGCTCGTTTAACAGGAGACTTCCGGGATTTGCATGTAAGAGGCGAATCGTCGAGCAGACTCGCCAAGATGGCACTATAACCATGGCGACACTCATGGAGCGTTTCTGTTTTACGTATACGTCTCTGCCCTGTTACGTTTTGTGTGTGTGTGTGTGGAGTTGCTGGGAGCATCGATCGAAGTCAAAGAGCACATCCTCGAGCAGTCTGTCTTTCTCAGAAGGAAACGACTGACGAATTTATAATTAGCCAGCGTGTAACAAAACGAGAGCTATACCAACAGCAGTTACTCCCTGATGCATACAATAATGACATATATATATATGTATATATGTATATTTCTTAAGAATATAATCATTTAATGAACAAACAATAAACCGGAACGAAAATTTGACGAAAAAAGAAGAAGAAAAGAACGGAAAAAAAAACGAATGAAAGAATAGCCAACTGCCACTTTGTATTGCCTGTAATTATCGTTCAGAGTCGGTGCTGAAAGTAGCAGAAACTTTCGTGTATGATTGTGAGAAATTATAAATGAGTCTCTCAGTCTTCCTCATGCTTGCTAAATATATATATATATATATATGACACGTGTGACCAGACATTGAAGAAAAAATGAAAAATATTGACTCACTCGTTTTATATCACGAATTTTTATTCTTGGTATAAAAATTTATACGGAAAATTGAACGGAATAATAATGAGAATTTATCGAGCTCGTGTATACACACAGAGGACATACATGGAATATTTTTTGTATTTTAATTATTAATAAAAATAATTTAATAAAATTAATCATTTTAAGAAAAATGAAATTGAAGATTATTTGCTTAAAGTACGATTGAATTTTCTTAGGATTTGAAATTTTATCTATTCGTACATCAAACACCGTTTAATCGGACTCTGTGATGTTAATCAAGATTTGTTAACACAGATGATGAAGAACCGTGAGATTTAGAATCGCCGAGTTTATCGACCGATATGAGAATTTCATGTGAGATTCTATATTTGTGAAAAGAGACACGTGGCTTGTTTCATAATCAATTTCTTGGCGCATCAACTTTGATTATTCAACTTCACGTGAGTGACTGATGATAAAAAGTTAAAAAAAATCCTTCCCGAATTTCTTTTTTTCACGCGGTTTTTTTACACACAATTACACGTGCAAACTTCACAGGCAATCGAAGAATTGGCTAGTTGACGTGATTTTCATTCTTTACGTGCCCATTGACGGACTTTTGGGAATTCTCGTGCGAGCAAATAAAAAAAAAAGAATGCTCGATGAATTTTCGTTCAACTTCAATTTTTTTCTGGCAGAGCGCGTACCTTGTTCAAAACTGATTGACCGTAACAGATGAAATAAAAAATGGACCCTTCTTTCGTCAACGGTCCCATTTTCTTCTCCAGTTGGGCAGAAAAAAAATCTGAAACGTGTAAAAAAAATGTGAAAAACGGACAAGAGAAAAATTCCCGGCAAAGATTAAATTGTGGATGAAATTAAAATTAAAAAAAAAAAACAAGAACGTTCGTAGGAAATAAAAAAAGCAATGGCGTCGCTATATCACAATATTGTGTATTCGAGGGTGAAAAATATCAAATTGATATTTCACTAAACTGCCACTAGATGTCGCCAGAGTTTTTAATAAATCACGATAAAATATTCAACACATTTTCCTGATTCATTGAGAATATTAAGACTTTTGCTGAAATTTTTCCACAATCGTCAATAGTTCAGTAGAGAGAAAAAAAAAAACATCACTTAAAAGAGTGGAAAAATGAACATAAAAATTTCACTGATGGCTGTTTTCGAATATTTGTGAAGCTTTTTTACCAAAATTAAATTACCTGTGTTGTTCTCGGCTGTGAGAGCGTTCGCTTTATTCCGAATTTCCTCATATTCGCAAACCCATGAAAATTCCTGATTTATTGTCTCCATGGGTTCGTGACCTTTTCGCAGTATGTTGAGAAAATTGATCATGAATTGATGAGAAAATTGATGATCCATTGTTATGACGATCTGAGAGAAAGTTCTCGATGGTGTTTTTGGTTTATTCCGTCTTTACACGCTTCAAGTAATTTCGTGAGCGTCAAATACTGGCAACGAGAGCTGGGAAAAAAATAATAAAAAATAAAAATACAGGAGCGATTTAAAAATTGGTGTACACGCGCATTGGTTTTTTTTTTCAACTAATGAACCGATTATGAACATTTTTCGAGTATCTATGAAGCTTTTTTACCAAAATTAAATTACCTGTGTTGTCACGGCTATGAGAGCGTTCGCTTTATTCCGAATTTCCTCATATTCGCAAACCCATGAAAATTCCTGATTTATTGTCTCCATGGGTTCGTGACCTTTTCGCAGTATGTTGAGAAAATTGATCATGAATTGATGAGAAAATTGATGATCCATTGTTATGACGATCTGAGAGAAAATTCTCGGCGGTGTTTTTGGTTTATTCCGTCTTTACACGCTTCAAGTAATTTCGTGAGCATCAAATACTGGCAACGAGAGCTGGGAAAAAAAATAATAAAAAATTAAAATACAGGAGCGATTTAAAAATTGGTGCTATTATTATTTTTTCTCTAATAATTATTTTCCCAGATTATCATGTATCAGGATCGCTGCTTGTGTTGCATTTAATCATTAGGCACGGCACCTCCCTAGACTCGAAGAAAACAGCGAAGAAAGCCAAATATCCTTTTTTTATCTATTTCATTTAACTGGGAAAACGAGTGAGCGTGTCAACTTTTGATACTCTCTCTCTCTCTCTTTCGCCCTCTCCCTCCGTCTCTCTCGCTCTCTCCGTCTCTCTCTCTCTCGCTTGGTGTGCTCTTTTTAACGTCAAGTTTCTGGGAAAACGTCTCGTGAATGGCCTGCGCAAGAGTATAGGAGAAAGAAGCATAATAATTTTTTTCGTGCGAGTTGAGGAAGAGGTTTCGAGCTCGAGGAGTTTTTCAAATGGCCTATACTCGGCTGTGAGTGTGAGTAGGACACGGTGTATGGTGCAGAGCTCGCTCTCTCTCTCTCTCTCTCGGCATAATGAATATTGATAACCGCTTCAACGGGGCGCGAGAAGTGTGCACGGAGAAAAGAGCATTGTAATATACCAACAACCTTAGTACCTTAGTAGTATATATATATATATATATAGAACTTTAACCAGAGTGTACGGGCGGAGCGTGAAGCATTATCATACTTTAGATCTACCTCTTGTGAGCCTATAGCGTTCGAGTTCGGTGTATCTAGACGCCTTATATACACACACACGCACACATACCCATACATATATATATATATATATATATATATATATATATATATCGTTTGCTACACAGATATAATAATCTAGATCAGCTATACCTGCTGTATAGATATAATAATAATAGTATGCACACAAGTCAGGTAAATTACTCTGGAGCACGCGTAATTAGTAGCTGCATTTATAGGTTAGGTTTGTGTATTTTATAACGTACATATATTGGCTGATGATAAAACACGCGTGTTTCTTTGTTCCTATACACCGAGAGTTTTGCAAAAGTTTAGAATTAATAATCGTACCTCGTTTTATGTGAATTTTACGTTATACTTTAACGTAATTCTCGATATTTGATACGAGCAATGCGCGATATACTCATGAGTATTGCAATTCAAGCGTATTCTAACGACGCCATCTTGGTGGACGGCGTGACTTCTTTGTTTTTGATAAAAATGTCGAGAAAATTAGTGAAATTTGATTGTTTCAAGGTAGAAAAACATGGAAATGTTAACTGAACGATCCGGATACGAAAAATATCGATAAAATATGTTGAGCTTTCGTATGGGCGTAATGTAAATGAACAAAATGGGAGAGTCAGGCTTGGAGAGTAATAAGAAATCCATCGGGCTGATGGTCAGGCAACGAATATAATTTCTTCGTTTCGTGTGGAGAGCGAGAAACGTGTTCATGTATTATTATCTGATAATATATCCAGGTGAAATTATGAATATACTCATATATATATATATATATATATATATATATATATATATATATATATATATATGGCCGAACGATAAAATGTAAGTTCCATCACGTGAGGTGAAGATTTCCCTGGAGGGCAATTTTCAATAGTAACCATTTCAGTATAATAATTTCTACCAAACGCTCAAAGAGAATAAGCCGCGAGTGTATCTTTACCAATGAAGATGTTAAAGACTCCAAACGGAACTCTTCCCATATCTTTCTCGTCGAACTCTCGAGAATTGCCAGGGTTACATGGTACTCGGTGTGTTAATATGCACGTACAATTGAGAAAATTACACATAAGAGAGTCGAATATCATCGGGAATGGTAGGAAACCCATTTTTTTTTGTTTTTACTATTTGTTTTAAAGAGGTTTACTTGGCAACAGTGGAAACCTTGCAAATCGGAGATCTATTTTTATTCCTAACGTTTCTTGTATATTTTTATATACACGCGTATTAACTGCAGTTATCTAATCACTGAAATATATATATATATATATATCGCGATGTGTATTCTGTGTGTTACGCAGATACTTATGTCGTTACATGCAGCATGAGTTACAGTCGACTCTCTGTAATATCGCGATCTGTATTCTGTGTGTTACGCAGATACTTATGTCGTTACATGCAGCATGAGTTACAGTCGACTCTCTGTAATATCGCGATCTGTATTCTGCGTGTTACGCAGATACTTATATCGTTACATGCATCATGAGTTACAGTCGACTCTCTGTAATATCGCGATCTGTATTCTGCGTGTTACGCAGATACTTATGTCGTTACATGCAGCATGAGGTACAGTCGACTCTCTGTAATATCGCGATCTGTATTCTGTGTGTTACGCAGATACTTATGTCGTTACATGCAGCATGAGTTACAGTCGACTCTCTGTAATATCGCGATCTGTATTCTGTGTGTTACGCAGATACTTATGTCGTTACATGCAGCATGAGTTACAGTCGACTCTCTGTAATATCGCAATCTGTATTCTGCGTGTTACGCAGATACTTATGTCGTTACATGCAGCATGAGTTACAGTCGACTCTCTGTAATATCGCGATCTGTATTCTGTGTGTTACGCAAATACTTATGTCGTTACATGCCGCATGAGTTACAGTCGACTCTCTGTAATATCGCGATCTGTATTCTGCGTGTTACGCAGATACTTATGTCGTTACATGCAGCATGAGTTACAGTCGACTCTCTGTAATATCGCGATCTGTATTCTGTGTGTTACGCAGATACTTATGTCGTTACATGCATCATGAGTTACAGTCGACTCTCTGTAATATCGCGATCTGTATTCTGTGTGTTACGCAGATACTTATGTCGTTACATGTAGCATGAGTTACAGTCGACTCTCTGTAATATCGCGATCTGTATTCTGTGTGTTACGCAGATACTTATGTCGTTACATGCAGCATGAGTTACAGTCGACTCTCTGTAATATCGCGATCTGTATTCTGTGTGTTACGCAGATACTTATGTCGTTACATGCAGCATGAGTTGCAGTCGACTCTCTGTAATATCGCGATCTGTATTCTGTGTGTTACGCAGATACTTATGTCGTTACATGCAGCATGAGTTACAGTCGACTCTCTGTAATATCGCGATCTGTATTCTGCGTGTTACGCAGATACTTATGTCGTTACATGCAGCATGAGTTACAGTCGACTCTCTGTAATATCGCGATCTGTATTCTGTGTGTTACGCAAATACTTATGTCGTTACATGCCGCATGAGTTACAGTCGACTCTCTGTAATATCGCGATCTGTATTCTGCGTGTTACGCAGATACTTATGTCGTTACATGCAGCATGAGTTACAGTCGACTCTCTGTAATATCGCGATCTGTATTCTGTGTGTTACGCAGATACTTATGCCGTTACATCCAGCATGAGGAAAATATGGAAATAACGCGCGTACAAATTTCAAAAAATTATTTCGCTTTCCCAAAACTTTCAGCCCAGAACTTTGGAAAGATCGAATAAAATCCTGAACGAGCAGCCATTTTTCCATGCAAAAATACTAATTCCATCATATATAAATATACTTGAAGATGCATCAAAGCGGAAAAAAGGATATCTCGTGGGCCACCGAGCGAGGCGCAGCACGCACTTATACATTTATAGTAAAACGCTCTTGGCATTTGCGGTGCAAACACGCGGGGCGCCCCTTTTACTTTTTTTTTTTCTTCCTTTCTTTTCTTTTCTTTTTTTTTTTTTAATATATTTATTTTATGTTCTCCGCTCAAGAAACGGAGGTGAGATATACCACGAACTGTTTGTACCGCTTAACCTAATGAGGTACAGATGTTGATATTGTTGTGAGGCGGCGCGTAAGAGCTAAAAAAGTAGCGAGAAGGAAAAGGGGCGAGAGAAAGAGAGAGAGAGAGAGAGAGAGAGAGGCGCGGGGGGAACCGAGAGAGAAAGAGAGAGGGGGGAGAGCGAGAGCGAGAAAGGGAGGGAGAGCGAGAGAGAGAATGGAAGGGAGAGCGAGCGAGAGAATGGAAGGGAGAGCGAGCGAGAGAGAAAGAGCGAGCGAGAGAGGGAGAGAGAGAGAGACAGAGCGAGAGAGAGAGAGAGAGCTCGATGTACATGCGGTCGCGGTATTGCCGCGCGCAAGGTGGCTGAAAAAGCCGCGCTAACGAAAAGGGGGCTCTCTGAAAAATCATGCGTGTGTATGTGAGAGTTCTTCGCTGGGCCCTTCGAGACAGAGGGCCCTGGGGGGGGGGGGGGGGGGGGGGAAACTTTTGTGCACAGTTTTCGATGATTTTTATCTCGTCCAGCCGGTGGCTACCGCGGCGCGTCCGATCCTATCTTTCTTCTATGCCTGTCTTGATATGCCTTCTTTCTTCCCCCCCCCCCCCTCCCCCGCCCCGCTTCTCATTCTCTCACCCCCTCTCATTCACCCCTTTGCTCGATTTTTTTCGTTTTTTTTTTTTTTTTTTCATGCTTTTTTTTTTCACCCGCGTTCTCACTGTCTCCTCTGCCCTTATTTCTTTGTTTCTTTATTCGTTCGATTTGGCGTTCGATCTTTTTGCTCGCATATATTTTTGGTGTTTGAAAAAAAAACAAAAAAAAAAAAAAACCAAAACGCGATATCTCGATTTTTTACTCTTTTTGAACGCAGATGCGTAATGTTTTTTTTTTTTTAATGCCACAAGCTGTGAATTTGATAGTGATGGCGGATCGAGGGATTTATAAAATAAATTTTGGAGGATCTTTGGGGAGAGAGAGAAAAGATGGGGTGAATTTTGACAGAACTAGAATTATGGGCCTTTCGCTATGGTATTTTTTGGTCTCGTGCCTGCGACAGGTAGAAATCATGCTCGAGCTCCTCTGCATGATTGTATATGCTCGAGGGAACGAAGACGAGGGTGGGATGACTGGCCCAGAATTCTTAGAAAATTATGATTGATGGTGGAGAAGCTGCTGCTTATTTTTAGGAATTTTCATTTCAGGTGTTTTAATTGAATGTTAAATATCAAACGTACTTATGGGATTTTTATGTCACGACAGCAATTTGTGATAATTAAAAAAAAAAAAAAAAAAAAAAACAATTACGAAGGCAGAAAAAAATAGTCGAGAATTTGTCAAAAAATGAATCTCTGGAACTGAGACGAAAGTTGACAAAGTTACGCTTTCTCGGTTTGGGCTAAACTTTAAAATGATTTCTTGACGATTTTTTTCGATTAATTAAATTATTTTTTTATTAATTTGATAATTTATTTATTTATCTAATATCCCAATAAATTATTAATTAATAAAATTTTAGGCTACCCGCTCAATTACCACGTTAATTAATTCGAAAAAATTACGATATCGTTTTTTTTTTTGCCGTGATACGTATAAATATTATTGATAAATTATTTTTTTATTAGTTTGATCATTAATTAATTTGTCTAATCCTTCAATCGCAATAATAACCCAAAAAATTATTCATTAATAAAATTTTCGACTATCCGCTCAATTACCACGTTAATTAATTCAAAAAAATTACGATATCGTTTTTTTTTTGCCGTGATACGTATAAATATTATTGATAAATTATTTTTTTATTAGTTTGATCATTAATTAATTTGTCTAATCCTTCAATCGCAATAATAACCCAAAAAATTATTCATTAATAAAATTTTCGACTATCCGCTCAATTACCACGTTAATTAATTCAAAAAAATTACGATATCGTTTTTTTTTTTGCCGTGATACGTATAAATATTATTGATAAATTATTTTTTTATTAATTTGATCATTAATTAATTTATCTAATTCTTCAATCGCAATAATAACCCAATAAATTATTAATTAATAAAATTTTCGACTACCCGCTCAATTACCACGTTAATTAATTCGAAAAAATTACGATATCGATTTTTTAATCGATATAAGTAACTCGTCACATGTGATAACGAGTCGCATAAAATGAATCTCTGGGACTGAGACGAAAGTTGACAAAGTTACGCTCTCTCATTTTGGGCTAAACTTTAAAATGATTTTAATTTTTAAACTTGTGGATAAATAATCATTAAAAACAAATTGTTAATGATTTTTTTCGATTAATTAAATTATTTTTTTATTAATTTGATAATTAATTAATTTATCTAATCCTTCAATCGCAATAATAACCCAATAAATTATTAATTAATAAAATTTTCGACTACCCGCTCAATTACCACGTTAATTAATTCGAAAAAATTACGATATCGTTTTTTTTTTTTGCCGTGATACGTATAAATATTATTGATAAATTTGCATACATCTGCGTGTATACATAAGTAACTCGTCACATGTGATAACGAGTAGCATAACCGATAATCAATAATGTAATAATGCTGTGATCTCTTAAATATCCAATTACGTTAACCTTAATCAGTGCGAAATTCCAGGCAGAGTTCCAGCCGGGAGATCGAAAAGAAAAAAAAATCTCGTATTTTTTTTCGCATGTGCGCGGTTGATCGAAAAAAAAAAAAAGAAAAATCATGGCCCATCCGGCAAGCAGCCCAAAAAGATCGGCCTTGTCTTACTTTCTTTTGCACACACGCTTATTAAATAAAGCATTACGATGCGAGGAAACAAAACGAGAAAAAAAAAAAAAAAAAACCAGTTATTCAATCTGGCTCACGTTTTGTTGCATCGACGACGCGCGTAAAAATATAATTAAAAAAAAAAATAATAAAAAACGAAAAAAAATGTAATAACGATCGCAGAAAAGTTTCGAGAGAACATTACCATAAAAATGATGCCCAGATGGGAGAGACTTTTCATTCGACATTCGGGCTCGTTTGGTGCTGCTCGGCCCGTCATCGCCACCTGTATGAGAAAAAAAATGAAAAAAATAAAATAATTTGTAATTAGCGCAGTCCGATCGTGCTGCG
>OY769903.1:29990180-30030180 GCA_963669185.1 Dyspetes luteomarginatus
ATGAGGACATTTTTGGTTCAAAATTTTTTTTTTTTCAATAATAATGTAATTCAAATTTATCAATAATAAAATTTATTCGTAAAACAAATAAAATTGAAACTTTGGTTTGTTTTTTTTTTTTTTTTTTTTTTTTTTGCAAAAGACAATAATTTATCGTGAGTTTTTTTTTTTTTGACAGCAGTGACGACGTGTTGAATTCAATGTTTTTTTTTTTTCAATGAATGAAAAATTTATTGGAATAAAAAAGAAAATATACGAATGAGAAGTTTGATGAATTGATGGATTTTTTTTTTTTTTTTTGCGTGTAACATGGAAAATATTACACGTACAAAAATGCTTGAGAAACGTTCAGCGGTCTTTCATTTTCTCTCTTCATTTCTTTATCGCACCACATTCACCCCCCCCCCCCCCCGCCCCACCCCCCGCCGACCCTTTGTCTTCTTCTCCATCCACTTGGCCTGCAGGCCGGAAACGGATGATCAAGGATCAAAGAAAAGAGATCCAAAAGAATAATAATACAAGAGAGTTGCCCAGACATCAGAGAGCTTATCGACTTTCCATCGTGAACAGAAGTTCGTTTTTTGCCGCGAGGGAGCGCGCGAGGGCGAGCGCGCTCGAGCTCAAAAACGTTCCACTCGATCATATATTATGACCGGAACGAGTTTATCTATTTTATAAAATCTAATAGATCGTGTGTATACCGCCAAAATTTTATACGATGTGTGTCTGTTATAATAGATGAGATATAGATCAATTTTTGAGATCTCGACTATGAGATTATTAACGAGCCATCGCTATATATTTACCGATAAAGTCGAAAAATATTACCAATTTTTATTTATATATATATATATATATATATAAAATTATATATAATATATATTAATATATATATATATATATATAATTTTTATATATATATATATATATATATATATATATAAATAAAAGTTGGTAATATTTTTCGACTACTTTTTCATAATCCCAGTCAGCTTTTGATCGAAGAAATCGTATAGGAATGATAATTAATAATAAATTTCATATTCCATGAATTTTAAAAATATCTCGTGTACACGAACTTAAATACTTTTCTCTGTATATATAATTATACTTTGGCGTCGAGATGCTATTCTGTCTCTCTTAATTATTTGTATAATAATTATTCATTATTATTATTTTTTTTTTTCATTAAACATTTCGATAAAAATTATTAATTTAATGTAAAGAAAATCTTAAGGACGATCCATCTATAATTTCATTATTGAAAGAATTTAAAGAAAAATCGTATGAGAACACTGAAAAAATTACTAAATTTTTTTTTTGTTTTTCCATTAAATATTATACGATAATTGAAAATTTATCAATATCATATCGAATGGTCAAGCTATAATTTTCTTAAGACTCGAAAAAATAAAAATAAACATCGCGTAAAAATATTGTTGAATAATTTATTTATTTATTTTTCATTAATTATTTCGATAATAATTTTCGATTGATTTCTCGTTTCCTCGAAAATTCATAATTTCATCAAATCCTCCTAAGTAAGAATATCGCTAATATTGACCGCACAAACTATACAAAAAAAAAATAAATAAAAAAATCATCATGATCGAGGATCGATGGAGAGCTTATAAAATTTTATTCGTTTCGCTACTAATTACGCTCGTAGCGTAAAAAAGTCTTGTCAGCAGGCTTGAAACGAGCGCCATCTCGTGGAGTTACGATCGAACATATTTTTTTTTTTTTGGTTCTTTAGCACGAGAGAGAAAGAGAAGGAGAGAGAGAGAGAGAGAGAGAGAGAGTCTATTTATCAGGGCTCGTCGAAGAAACGATATATATACTCGACGCACGTGCTACAAAGCGTATATATATATATATATATATATATATATATATATATATATATAAATCTCTATATATATATATATATTTAAAAGGGTTGGGGAAGGCGCGCGTCGAGAGCCCTCAGCGACTCTTTTGCTGCCCCTCTCATGAATTAAAGTCAAAGTAAAGCGGAGAGACGGCCACCGGGCGATCGCGAAGGAAAAGAATCCCGGCTCGCGCCCAGCGAGACTTTCTTGGACGAGAATTTTGCCCACCTGTTTTGTCCACCCGTTCGACTTCCACAGAGAAACCCACACACACTAACACATAAAGACACACCGTTGATATTCAAGTCTGGTATGGGCCTTTTCTCTATCCTTTCTCTCTTTCTCCTTTTCTCTCTTTCTTCCTTTCTCTCTTTCTCTCTTTCTTCCTTTCTCTCTTTCTCTCTTTCTCTCTTTCTCTCTTTCCCTCTTTCTCCTTTTCTCTCTTTCTCCTTTTCTCCTTTTCTCTCTTTCTCCTTTTCTCTCTTTCTCCCTTTCTCCCCTTCTCTCTTTCTCTCTTTCTCCTTTTCTCTCTTTCTCTCTTTGTCCTTTTCTCTCTTTCTCTCTTTCTCTCTTTCTCCTTTTCTCCTTTTCTCCTTTTCTCTCTTTCTCTCTTTCTCTCTTTCTCTCTTTCTCTCTTTCTCTCTTTCTCCTTTTCTCTCTTTCTCTCTTTCTCTCTTTCTCTCTTTCTCTCGCTCTTCGGACTCAGCTTGGATGCGCCCCAGTTGGCACAGGTGTTCGCGTTTATAACTCAACGAGTGTTTCATCCTCATCTTCGAGTGTGCTGCCGCGGGTACACGCCGTGGGCCCTCCACCAGGCTGCGCCGTGTCCCCCAACCCTTTTCTTTTTTTTTTTTTTTTTTTTTTTTTTTTTTTTTTTTTTTTTTTTTTTTTTTTAAGCTCTCTGACTGTACGACTAGTCTTCCTCACCACCCTATTAATTATGTTGCCGAGAGCGCCACCGCGCCAAGAGAAACGACGAGGGGAAGGCCGAGAGTTGACGCGAAGCGACCGCAGGGGTTGATATTATGTATAGATAAGAATATGATAAGCGATGATATTATATACACATGTAAGATAATTTATGCATCTCGAGTTAATCTGCAGTTGAGTGCGGAAATGAGGAAAATATTTTGTCACTTTGTCGCTTATATGATATAAAAATATATATATAAAAATATGACATATTTATAATAATAATAAATAAATAATATAAAATTGTATTTAATTTAATTTTTCGTATCAAAGGGAATAATATATATTATTAAACATAAAATATTCATAATAATTATTAAATCTTAATTTATATTATTTTAGGAGACATTTCATACAATTACGAGGGAGGAAAAATAATACACTTGTGACATAAATATATTATGTATAGATAAGAATATGATAAGCGATGATATTATATACACATGTAAGATAATTTATGCATCTCGAATTAATCTGCAGTTGAGTGCGGAAATGAGGAAAATATTTTGTCACTTTGGCGCTTATATGATATAAAAAAATATATATAACAATATGACATATTTATTTTAATAATAAATAAATAATATAAAATTGTATTTAATTTAATTTTTCGTATCAAAGGGAATAATATATATTATTAAACATAATATATATATATATATATATATATATTATTAAACATAAAATATTCATAATAATTATTAAATCGTAATTTATACTATTTTAGGAGACATTTCATAGAATTACGAGGGAGGAAAAATAATACACTTGTGACATAAATATATTATGTATAGATAAGAATATGATAAGCGATGATATTATATTAACAGATTAACTCGAGATGCATAAATTATCTTACCCATGTAAGATAATTTATGCATCTCGAGTTAATCTGCAGTTGAGTGCGGAAATGAGGAAAATATTTTGTCACTTTGTCTCTATATGATAAAAAAATAAATATAAAAATATGACATATTTATTATAATAATAAATAAATAAAATAAAATTGTATTTAATTTAATTTTTCGTATCAAAGGTAATAATATATATTATATAAATATATATTTTATGTTTAATAATATCCGCACATATATATATATATATATGGCTCTGTATGAAATGTCTCCTAAAATAGTATAAAATACGATTTAATAATTATTATGAATTACGGGGAGGAAAAATAATAAACTTGTGACATAAATATATATATATATATATATATTGTGGGCAAAGACGATATGAGCATCTGGTCCGTCACATATAAATTTGTGCATGTCGAGAAAGCCTACGAGCGGGGGAAGAAAAGGAAGAAAAGAGCCGGATAGAATGAGAATTGGAAGAATTAAAAAGTGGTCAAGAGAAGAATAAATTTATTGTCTGAGTCGTATGTTTTGTTTCGATATATGTGACTTGTGTCTGGGTGAAAAGAGACACTCTGCTATTCTGCTAGCAATTTTTCCTGCACATAATATACGTCTATATATGTATATATATGTATATAAAGCTGCATGCGGATATGAGTGATGGACTTTCAAGGTAATTGATGGTTAGGTACTCTCGTATCTCTATCTACGTCTCGTTCCTCCTCCAAGCTCGAGAAAGACCACCGCATATATCACGTATTATGTCTACCTCGAGTCTTTTGTTCGTGCGCCAATTATTGGGACGCGAAAGAGCGCTTACAAATTTCATGAAATTGCAGACCGTGCTCGCGAATTAGTTGCAGCTCTTGGTTTGTTCGATTATACGGAGACAAAGGTGCGGCTACTGTAAATGCAATAAATGCGTCCATATTGTGCATGTTACTAACATGTATGCTTTTATATGATAATAATTATAATAATAATAATAATAATTCGATGAATTTTAATTATCTGCGTAATTTTAATGATGAACGTATCATGTGAATTCTGTAGATATATAAATAAATAAATAAATTATAAATATAATTTTTATTATTTTATTAAAGGGCCTATTTTAGTATATAGTTAGTTAGTTTTAGTATAGTTGGTTTGTAGTAATTAGTTGCAGGTATATAGATAATAGTAGGTTTTAGTTAAAATTATCAAACAGTAGTGCCTGATTAGTAAACAGTTTCAGTAATGCCTGAAAATTCTTTTAAAAAATTATTTATGTAAAAAATTATAAAAATTTCGTAACCACGAAAATCCTAATATCTCTGAGTATTTCATAGATAATGGTGGACAACATTTATGATTGATGCTAGACATGGGAAGCCTTTAGTCTATTGAATATTGTAGATATGAAAAACACTAATAAATTACTAGTTTAAAAGGCCTATTTTAGTATATAGTTAGTTAGTTGCAGGTATATAGATAGTCGTAGGTTTTA
The DNA here is from genome assembly GCA_963669185.1 of Dyspetes luteomarginatus. Classification (NCBI taxonomy): domain Eukaryota; kingdom Metazoa; phylum Arthropoda; class Insecta; order Hymenoptera; family Ichneumonidae; genus Dyspetes; species Dyspetes luteomarginatus. The sequence goes on from OY769903.1 coordinate 29,995,376, forward strand.
GTTAAAATTAGTAAACACTAAACAGTGCCTGAAAATTCTTTAAAAAAATTATTTATGTAAAAAATTATAAAAATTTCGTAACCACGAAAATCCTAATATCTCTGAGTATTTCATAGATAATGGTGGACAACATTTATGATTGATGCTAGATATAGGAAGCCTTTAGTCTATTGAATATTATAGATATGAAAAACACTAATGAATTACTAGTTTAAAAGGCCTATTTTAGTATATAGTTAGTTAGTTGCAGGTATATAGATAGTCGTAGGTTTTAGTTAAAATTAGTAAACACTAAACAGTGCCTGAAAATTCTTTAAAAAAATTATTTATGTAAAAAATTATAAAAATTTCGTAACCACGAAAATCCTAATATCTCTGAGTATTTCATAGATAATGGTGGACAACATTTATGATTGATGCTAGATATAGGAAGCCTTTAGTCTATTGAATATTATAGATATGAAAAACACTAATGAATTACTAGTTTAAAAGGCCTATTTTAGTATGTAGTTGGTTAGTTTTAGTATAGTTTTTTAGTAGTAGTTAGTTGCAGGTATCTAGATAGTCGTAGGTTTTAGTTAAAGTTAGTAAAGACTAAACAGTGCCTGAAAATTCTTTTAAAAAATTATTTATGTAAAAAATTATAAAAATTTCGTAACCACGAAAATCCTAATATCTCTGAGTATTTCATAGATAATGGTGGACAACATTTATGATTGATGCTAGATATAGGAAGCCTTTAGTCTATTGAATATTATAGATATGGAAAACACTAATAAATTACTAGTTTAAAAGGCCTATTTTAGTATATAGTTAGTTAGTTGCAAGTATATAGATAGTCGTAGGTTTTAGTTAAAATTAGTAAACACTAAACAGTGCCTGAAAATTCTTTTAAAAAATTATTTATGTAAAAAATTATAAAAATTTCGTAACCAGGGAAATTCTAATACCAGTCAGTATTTCATAGATAATGGATCAAGGATAAACGGATCATGTGAATTCTTTAGATATATAAATAAATAAATAAATAAAATTTCAAGTATAACTTTTATTTACTCAAATAATTATATTCACAGACAACAAGTCCGGATGTCCGTCACGTGTACATAAGTAAAACGATTAATAATAATCGCGTTCTATATATATATATATATAATCGATCCGTTATTTCTACATCATGGTCTGGTAAGTATATATGCACAGAGTCCATGTGGTGGATGGAATATTTTTAGCAACAGAATTATAAACGTTTAGCTGGTAAGACATTCACTGTTATCCGGAAAGCTCTTCTCACCATTCAGATCTCTCGATTCCAAGAGAGCGGATGTACACATATGCATTAAAGGATATATATATATATATATATATATGGTGATCGAGCTATTAACATGACGGTGGATATAATAATATAAGGACGCACCATGTAACTCCCGGATGACATGATACAAAAAAAGATATCCGGTTTTCTCACATTTTCTCTTCAGACTTTTTCGATTCATCCCTCACCTCCTCCTCTTTGTTATATATATATATATATAGAGAGAGAGAAAAAATGTATTCGAGATAATAATTCTCATTGTATAAAAGATTTTAGACTGTTGATACATCCGTGTAAGAAATGGATGAATAAATTTCTTTTTTGCAGCAGCAGCATTTATTTTAGAAAGTTTGTAATTTGTAAAAAAGTTTGTAAAAAAAAATGCAATCAACATCGATAAACAAATATATATTGTTTTAGCACCAGAATATATAATTTTGGCAGGAGAATATGGTTTTTGAAAAATCTTTCAAGTACTCGAAATATTTCATCTCATTTCCATCCATTCCTCTCTTTTCGTTAAAACAACAAAATTTTTATATGTTTTTTTTTAAATTCCATTTTTCGTATTTTTGTATTATCTGAAAATTATTGAGATTTGAATTTTGGAGTTTAAAAATAATAAGCTGATATTAAAACTGTTGAGGGTTCATTGATTTTTCCTTAACACTTAACACAGACAGTCAGACACATACGTTCGACTTCCGGTCAAAGTTCGCCGTTAATCATCGTTCCACCTAAATTTTTATAAAACTATTAAATCGTGAGTGATTCTCGTCTCGGGATATTTAAAAAGTTTACAGAGTAGCGGATAATATGCATACAGTACAGTGGCAAAGTCATTTGTGATGGCAAAAGCATGACGGGGTCGTGCGAGACAGAGAGATAGAGGTGGGGGGGGGGAGATAGAGGGAAGGAGGGAGAGAGGGAGGGAGGGGGGGAGAGAAGGCCCGGTGAATAATTATTATGCGTATCCAAAGGGTTATCGTGCTGCTCTCAGCTCTGATGCATTTGTTCGTTTCATATAATGTGTGCGTGTGTGTGTTTGTGGGTCCGATAGATTGGAAGCGATAAGCGGGTAGGCTGGCCCATACTCTAAATTCATATGCATGAGTACTTATTATATGGTATTAGCTATGCGCACAGGTGGTTGTCTTCGCGGGTGCGCTCGCTCTTATTCACGTCATCGTCGTCGTCGTCGTCGTCGACGTATCGCCATTGTATATTATATAGAAACCCGAGGCGACTTGTGTGCTGCTAATATCTATCACCTATATATATATACAGATACATAGATAGATATACATATATATATATATATATATATATATATATATATATATATATATATATATATATAGCCATTTATTAAGTATAATGAAGAGACGCATTAGCGTCGCGACGCCAATTAATTTAAACAAAAGTTACATTTTTTAAAATTCAATATTATATACATTGAACGATAGTTTACAGGAAACTAATAAATTAATAGTTTAAAGGGCCTATTTTAGGTTAGTTAGTAGTAGGTTTTAGTTATAGTTAGTAAAGACTAAACAGTGCCTGAAAATTCTTTAAAAAAATTATTTATGTAAAGAATTATAAAAATTTCGTAACCAGGGAAATTCTAATATCTGTGAGTATTTCATAGATAATGGCTCTGAACATTTATGATTGATGCTAGATATGGGAAGTCTTTATAGTATACTGAATATTATAGATATGAAAAATACTAATAAATTACTAGTTTAAAAGGCCTATTTTAGTATATAGTTAGCTAGTTAGGCCTATTTTAATTTATAGTTACTAAGTTAGGCCTATTTTAATATATAGTTAGTTAGTTTTAGTATAGTTGGTTAGTAGTAGTTAGTTGCAGGTATATAGATAGTGGTAAGTTTTAGTTAAAGTTAGTAAACACTAAACAGTGCCTGAAAATTCTTTAAAAAAATTATTTATGTAAAGAATTATAAAAATTTCGTAACCAGGGAAATTCTAATATCTGTGAGTATTTCATAGATAATGGCTCTGAACATTTATGATTGATGCTAGATATGGGAAGTCTTTATAGTATACTGAATATTATAGATATGAAAAATACTAATAAATTACTAGTTTAAAAGGCCTATTTTAGTATATAGTTAGCTAGTTAGGCCTATTTTAGTATATAGTTAGTTAGTTTTAGTATAGTTGGTTAGTAGTAGTTAGTTGCAGGTATATAGATAGTGGTAAGTTTTAGTTAAAGTTAGTAAACACTAAACAGTGCCTGAAAATTCTTTAAAAAAATTATTTATGTAAAGAATTATAAAAATTTCGTAACCAGGGAAATTCTAATATCTGTGAGTATTTCATAGATAATGGCTCTGAACATTTATGATTGATGCTAGATATGGGAAGTCTTTATAGTATACTGAATATTATAGATATGAAAAATACTAATAAATTACTAGTTTAAAAGGCCTATTTTAGTATATAGTTAGCTAGTTAGGCCTATTTTAGTATATAGTTAGTTAGTTTTAGTATAGTTGGTTAGTAGTAGTTAGTTGCAGGTATATAGATAGTGGTAAGTTTTAGTTAAAGTTAGTAAACACTAAACAGTGCCTGAAAATTCTTTAAAAAAATTATTTATGTAAAGAATTATAAAAATTTCGTAACCAGGGAAATTCTAATATCTGTGAGTATTTCATAGATAATGGCTCTGAACATTTATGATTGATGCTAGATATGGGAAGTCTTTATAGTATACTGAATATTATAGATATGAAAAATACTAATAAATTACTAGTTTAAAAGGCCTATTTTAGTATATAGTTAGCTAGTTAGGCCTATTTTAATATATAGTTAGTTAGTTTTAGTATAGTTGGTTAGTAGTAGTTAGTTGCAGGTATATAGATAGTGGTAGGTTTTAGTTAAAGTTAGTTAACACTAAACAGTGCCTGAAAATTCTTTAAAAAAGTTATTTATGTAAAAAATTATAAAAATTTTGTAATCAGGGAAATTCTAATATCTGTGAGTATTTCATAGATAATGGTGGACAACATTTATAATTGATGCTAGATATGGGAAGTTTTTAGTCTATTGAATATTATAGATATGAAAAACACTAATAAATTACTAGTTTAAAAGGCCTATTTTAGTATATAGTTAGTTAGTTTTAGTATAGTTGGTTAGTAGTAGTTAGTTGCTGGTTTATAGATAGTGGTAGGTTTTAGTTAAAGTTAGTAAACACTAAACAGTGCCTGAAAATTCTTTAAAAAAGTTATTTATGTAAAAAATTAAAAAAATTTTGTAATCAGGGAAATTCTAATATCTCTGAGTATTTCATAGATAATGGTGGACAACATTTATGATTGATGCTAGATATGGGAAGTCTACTGAATATTATAGATATGAAAAATACTAATAAATGACTAGTTTAAAAGGCCTATTTTAGTATATAGTTAGTTAGTTAGGCCTATTTTAGTATATAGTTAGTTAGTTAGGCCTATTTTAGTATATAGTTAGTTAGTTAGGCCTATTTTAATATATAGTTAGTTAGTTTTAGTATAGTTAATATAGTTAGTATAGTATAGTTAATATAGTTAGTATAGTTAACACTAAACAGTGCCTGAAAATTCTTTAAAAAAATTATTTATGTAAAGAATTATAAAAATTTCGTAACCACGAAAATTCTAATATCTGTGAGTATTTCATAGATAATGGCTCTCAGCATTTATGATTGATGCTAGATATGGGAAGTCTTTATAGTATACTGAAAATTATAGATGTGAAAAATTCTTAAGAATTATCCAACGATAATATATGGATATCATGTAGCTATAGACATGTCTCTAGTTTGTCCATATGATATGTAAATGCTTTTAAATGACATCCATAGATCCCCATCGAGTTCTGATAATACTACCAGGGCACTACCGTACGACGCATTTTTTATTCAAACCAACTATACGATGATATACATATATATATATGTATATGGAAGCTTTATATTGAATTTCGATGAGTTTACATACTATTTAGTCTCGATCGTACGAGCATGAACGAGCTGCGCATAGATTATATTTTATATTTCTTTAAAAAGCACATTTACATTAAAATACTAAGCAGTGCTCGAAAAAAAAAAAATCAGCAGGAAGATATTTAATAAAAATATATATTTAATAAATATCTTCCTGCTGAATTTTTTTTCGAGGACTGTTTAGTATTTTAATGTAAATGTGCTTTTTCGTATTTGAAAAATTATATATAATTGACACGAGAAGGGAAGTCTTCAATGTACTAAAAATTTTCAATTATACTTTTAATTAAATTCTACTAAAAAAATAAATAATAAAAATTGTTCAAATGAAACGAAACACGAAAAAAATAAATTTAAAAAAATGTAAAAAAGCAATATTGATGACATTTGTCCCTCGATAATCCCATCGAGGGCTAATTAACTTGGCACTTGGAATTGAAAAATTCTTGAGAATTATCTTACACGATAATATATATATATATCATAACTATAGATCTCTGTTATAGTATGTACAATATGCAAATTCTTTTAACCGACGCTCATTAGATCCTCATTGAGTTTTTATATCATCAGCAAGGCTCTATGACGTATTTTTTTATTAATTTAATTTATTAATTTATATGAAAATTCTCTACCCAGGGTAATTTAAATATCTCCCAATATTTTATAATCTCGTATTTGAAAAATTATATATAATTGACACGAGAAGGGAAGTCTTCAATGTACTAAAAATTTTCAATTATACTTTTAATTAAATTCTACTAAAAAAATAAATAATAAAAATTGTTCAAATGAAACGAAACACGAAAAAAATAAATTTAAAAAAAATGTAAAAAAGCAATATTGATGACATTTGTCCCTCGATAATCCCATCGAGGGCTAATTAACTTGGCACTTGGAATTGAAAAATTCTTGAGAATTATCTTACACGATAATATATATATATATCATAACTATAGATCTCTGTTATAGTCTGTACAATATGCAAATTCTTTTAACCGACGCTCATTAGATCCTCATTGAGTTTTTATATCATCAGCAAGGCTCTATGACGTATTTTTTTATTAATTTAATTTATTAATTTATATGAAAATTCTCTACCCAGGGTAATTTAAATATCTCCCAATATTTTATAATCTCGTATTTGAAAAATTATATATAATTGACACGAGAAGGGAAGTCTTCAATGTACTAAAAATGTTCAATTATACTTTTAATTAAATTCTACTTAAAAAATAAATAAAAAAAATTGTTCAAATGAAACGAAACACGAAAAAAATAAATTTAAAAAAAATGTAAAAAAGCAATATTGATGACATTTGTCCCTCGATAATCCCATCGAGGGCTAATTAACTTGGCACTTGGAATTGAAAAATTCTTGAGAATTAACTTGGCACTTGGAATTGAAAAATTCTTGAGAATTAACTTGGCACTTGGAATTGAAAAATTCTTGAGAATTATCTTACACGATAATATACATATATATATCATAACTATAGATCTCTGTTATAGTCTGTACAATATGCAAATTCTTTTAACCGACGCTCATTAGATCCTCATTGAGTTTTTATAATATCAGCAAGGCTCTATGACGCATTTTTTTATTAATTTAATTTAAACCAACTACGTGACGATACATTAAATTTCGATGGTTGTGGATACACCGTGATATTCTCGATCGTATTATAAGTACCTACGTATGAGCTACGCATACATTATATTATACTTTTTTTTTTTTTTTTTACTATATACGCACTTATGTGCGTTATCTCATAATATTCTGGGCGAGTAGATAAAAGAGACGATCGAATTCATTGCGTCAGATACGTGCCAAATATATATATACATCATCTACGAGAGAATTGCTCGATAATATGTACATTTTTTATGATATTGGTCGTATACATGATATATATATATATATATATATATATATATATATATATATATATATATATATACATATACTGGCACGTGTATTAAATGATAAGATCGACGACACACACGTACAATAATCCGTATAACCATCGTTGCTTTTTTCAAGTTAATGGCAAATAATAGTTAAACACAGATAAACAGATATTTAGATAAGAGGGTCAGTCAGACAAATTTTCGATGAAATTATTAACACGTGTGTGATGCCTCATTTTGACAGTCGAGCGTTTCAATAAATCGTAAATTAAAGAATTAAATATATTATTAGGCAAAATGGGTGATTAGACGATTTGATGATAAGCGTTATCGTGTACAATCATCATCATCATCATCATTGAATTATGTTAATTATTCAATCGTCATTTTGTCAAGTACATTTTTTTTTTTTGTACCTTAATTCAATATATGCGATATATAGATAGATGAGGAAATATTTTGAGAAAAATTTAAGATTTTATTTCTTCATGATTTTTTTTTGTGTTTTCAAATTTATTTTCCGGATTTTTTTTTTTTTTTTTTTTTCATGGTGTTAAAAAATTCATGAAATAAAAATATTCAACTGCATTATATTGATATAATATCAGCGTGGAGAAGGACGAAAATCACGATAGCGTGATCGTTTTTCTAACAGTTTTTAAGGGGCATCGAGATGGAGGTTGACAAAGGTTAAGTAGGGTCAACACGACGTGATCGTATTATATAACATTTATTTATATATATATATATATATATATATATATATATATATATATATATATATATATATGTATATATACGCCGCAAGCGGATTATAAACGGTGTAATAACAAGAATCATGGAAACGATGTGTGAACATTTCTGTTTTACTCACGAACTCTTTTAGCCTCTTTACGATCATGCACAAGGCACGTATTATATTCATACAATTTTTTCAACAAAACTTTCGTATGGCGTACACATAACGCATAGGGAAAAACGTGTAAATAATACGTAAGTATTTTAAAACGAAAAAAAAAAAAAAAAAAAATCGACCGACTTCAGCGAATAAAATTAATTTCCCTTAATTACTAATTATTATTCTAATAATTTTTTCATTAAAGATAAATGATTTATTTCTCATTAAAATATATGAAAATACGTTTTTATAATATTGGTGATGATAAAACTGGCACGAGTTAAGAAGAAAAAAATAATGAAAAAAAAAAAAAAAAAAAAATCGACCGACTTCAGCGAATAAAATTAATTTCCCTTAATTACTAATTATTATTCTAATAATTTTTTCATTAAAGATAAATGATTTATTTCTCATTAAAATATATGAAAATACGTTTTTATAATATTGGTGATGATAAAACTGGCACGAGTTAAGAAGAAAAAAATAATGAAAAAAAAAAAAAAAAAATCGACCGACTTCAGTGAATAAAATTAATTTCCCTTAATTGGTAATTTTTTTTCCAATAATTATCTCATTAAAGATAAATGATTTTTGTCTAATTTAAATATATAAAAATACGTTTTTATAATATTGGTGATGATAAAACTGGCACGAGGCTTTTTAAACCAGACCTGTGAAATAGGTTTTTTTTTTAATTTTATTAAAATACTCAGCACGTACGATTCTGTACGTACATACACGAGGTAGGAGACGAAAATTTCCAAGAATGTTCATTGAACTCGTACGCATAAATCAACGTATAGTCAGAGACGTTGAAAAATTGTCAACCAAAAAATATCGACAAAAGAGATCACGTTACGTGTGTGTGTGTGCGTGCGTATGTGCGTGTGCGAGCGTAAAGAGCAAAAGTATTGCTCGTTGCACATGGCACGTGTCTTGGATGAAATTACTCTGGAAATTACGCGAACAAAGAAGTGAGAACGAAGTCGAGTCGAGCAGTGTTTCTTCGTACAAAGTCATTCATGTATAATATCCATGGATAGAGTTCATTTTTTTATGGGTTTTTTTTTTTTTTTGAGCTTCAAAAAGAAAAAAAAAATGTCTTGGATGAAATTACTCTGGAAATTACGCGAACAAAGAAGTGAGAACGAAGTCGAGTCGAGCAGTGTTTCTTCGTACAAAGTCATTCATGTATATTATCCATGGATAGAGTTCATTTTTTTATGGGTTTTTTTTTTTTTTTTGAGCTTCAAAAAGAAAAAAAAAATGTCTTGGATGAAATTACTCTGGAAATTACGCGAACAAAGAAGTGAGAACGAAGTCGAGTCGAGCAGTGTTTCTTCGTACAAAGTCATTCATGTATATTATCCATGGATGGAGTTAATTTTTTTATGGGTTTTTTTTTTTGAGCTTGAAAAAGAAAAAAAAAAAATGTCTTGGATGAAATTACTCTGGAAATTACGCGAACAAAGAAGTGAGAACGAAGTCGAGTCGAGCAGTGTTTCTTCGTACAAAGTCATTCATGTATAATTTCCATGGATAGAGTTCATTTTTTTATGGGTTTTTTTTTTTTTTTGAGCTTAAAAAAGAAAAAAAAATTTTCTTGGATGAAATTACTCTGGAAATTACGCGAACAAAGAAGTGAGAACGAAGTCGAGTCGAGCAGTGTTTCTTCGTACAAAGTCATTCATGTATAATATCCATGGATAGAGTTCATTTTTTTATGGGTTTTTTTTTTTTTTTGAGCTTAAAAAAGAAAAAAAAAATTTCTTGGATGAAATTACTCTGGAAATTACGCGAGCAAAGAAGTGAGAACGAAGTCGAGTCGAGCAGTGTTTCTTCGTACAAAGTCATTCATGTATAATATCCATGGATAGAGTTCATTTTTTTATGGGTTTTTTTTTTTTTTTGAGCTTAAAAAAGAAAAAAAAAATTTCTTGGATGAAATTACTCTGGAAATTACGCGAGCAAAGAAGTGAGAACGAAGTCGAGTCGAGCAGTGTTTCTTCGTACAAAGTCATTCATGTATAATTTCCATGGATAGAGTTAATTTTTTTATGGGTTTTTTTTTTTTTTTTTTTTTTTTTAAGCACGAGAAGCATGAAAGAGATCAAGGCTAATTAATTCTATTTTGTCAGCATGTATACAGATGAGTTGCAATCGATTTAAAAAGTCTACGCAATGAGGAAGTTCGCGTGAGGAGGATCGAGGAAGTTTAATTTGTTTAATAAGAAAAATACATTTAGTACATAATTTATAGCCAATAATGAGCTTGAAAAAAAAAAAAAAAAAAACGTAATAATTGTTTTCTTTTTCGCAACGTCACATGGAAAAAAAAAAAATGTCGGGACACTCGTGGATAATAAATATCGCATGTGAGCATATTTAAAATCAATGACGATTGCGAGATTGGTCATCGTTTGAGTTCCAAGAGTGTGCACTCGCACGACATATATATATATATATATATAGCGAGCACACGATGCACCATGTGATATATATATATATATATCACATGGTGCATCGTGTGCTCGCGCCTTTTCCACAAAGCTCATCGTCTTCGTCATTGATAAAATAATTATTCGCTGAATTGTCTCTGCGATGGCATGACAATTGTCATTAGACGGGACGATGAGTTAGCCACAAGGGGCTCGGAACTTTGCTCGCGATAAAGAAAAGCTGACGGTCATCTTTTGATAATCTTAAATCTCTGCAATATACGAAACGATTCAAAGATATCTTGGAGATTATGACGTCTTTTATTAAAATTGTGTGATCGAGTTACCTCTTTTTTTTTTTTTTTTTTTTTTTTTTTTTTTTTGCGACACGCAAGCATATAATACGAAATGAATCAGCCAATTCCAGCCTCTGTTTGATTTCGTGACTTCCGCAGTTTATTTCGTCACAGCAAACATATGGGACAAATTACACTTTTAGTCTTTTTATTTCTACTCTAGAATGAAATGTTTATTTTTTTATTTGTATCCAACTGAAATACTCAATTTTTATCGTAATAATTTTTTAAAATATCACGTTAGATCTCAATGACCCTTAATAACCCTTAATTGTATCTGTAAACGAGAGCAATTATCAGTGAAAAATTCATGTGCTGGACGTAAATCGAATCTCAGATTCCTTAAATATGAACTCTCGAGCCCCTTAATCAACTGAGCAAGTGCTAAAACCCTTTGCTATTGACATTAAAAACTTTACTGACAACTTTCTCGATTTTCCAACTGAAATACTCAATTTTTATCATAATAATTTTTTAAAATATCACGTGAGATCTCAATGACCCTTAATAACCCTTAATTATATCTGTAAACGAGAGCAATTATCGGTAATATGATGAAAAATTCATGTGCTGAGCGTAAATCGAATCTCAGATTCCTTAAATTTGAACTCTCGAGCCCCTTAATCAACTGAGCAAGTGCTAAAACCCTTTGCTATTGACATTAAAAACTTTACTGACAACTTTCTCAATTTTTAGAGGCCCCAAATTTTTCGAAAATGATCTCGAAAAATTGTCAAAAGGTTATAAAATAGAGCCCTACCCTAAAGAATTTTTCTCGAGGTTAAGGTACGCACAAAAGTTAAGGAATTGTTGACATTAAGAACTTTTTAGGACGGAATGACACCTGACGTATACAAAAGGTGACTGTGGATGTTGATGGATTATAGAGCTTCTCTGGGCCCTTATCAGCATCGCATGACGCGAAATGCAAAATATCTGGCGGAGCCTTACACATCGGGGTCGAAATCTCCAAGAGAGCCCTTATTTTAATGGTAGAAATGGTGCTTATGGCTGTTGGAACTTTATCGTGGGGTCGTTCTCTTCATGTTTATAAATAATGAAGCCCCTTTTGCAGCCCTATGAGCGATACCAAACGCAAAGTGTTCGTCCCTGATACTATGAAACTACCCATGAAAAGCCTTACATCGGGGTCAGAAGCTCTAAGCGGAGCCTCTGATTGTAGTGATAGAAATGGCGCTTACGTTTTGGTGGCTTGGGGTGAAAAAAAAAAAAGCGTCGAGGCTTTTACGACAAGAGAAATCGGAGTGGTGAAGCGCGATGGACGTTCATTTGCCACTCGGCAAAGAGGGTGTTGTTGGTTCGATCGGTTACCGCGGGCGACCAACGTTCTATATGCGCGAGTTTCTCGCTGCCCCACGCATATAACCCAAACGACTAAAGCGTCACGAGTCTCTTCGTGATTCTTGCTGTGTCGTGTGCGTAAAACCGGTGGCCAAGGAACCATAAAAAACCATGCAAAAGAAGAGAAAGAAACAAAGAAAAACGCGCCAACGCTCTGACCAGTGATAATCCGGTGGGCGTGTCCAAGCTGTCCCGCCCACTCATCGCGCCGTCCAATTGTGAATGGCCCCCCACCGCGCGGGCGCGCCTGGCCACGCCCATATTCCAGAACCGCGCCAATCAGAAACATCGTGGTAGGGAGTACAAGCGATCCCAGAGTGGGGGGTGAGTCACGTTTGTGGTTTTGCTTCTTCCCCCACTCTTTCTCTTTCACTCTACCGCTTACTCGGCACGGCTTTTTTCTCGCTTGGACTCTTTTCAGGCACCCCAGCGAAACGCTCTCTGTGCGCTCACACAGACAGACTTCTACTGTACGAATCAATAGACCAATGGCTACTAGCACGCGTGCGTACTCTCGCGTGACGGGCATTGCCCCACCCACAACTATCCCGATAAATACTGTGCATATATACACACATGGATATACATATATAACTATTAATACTTATATCTATATAGTTTATGCATGGAGAGAATCGAGTACCTGCACCGCATTATCCTCTTTCCCTCGCTTCTAGCCCTCTTTTTTCTCCTCCCCCCCCCCTTCCCCACTTGTTCTTTCTCTTATTCAATATTCTTCGCTTTATGTATACGTATATGTGTCTATCTTTCTCTTTCTTGGTCTATCTTTCTCGCGGCATAATCACCCCTCGACGCGCCACCAGGTTCTCGTTTGAGGTTCGCGTTTCACGTTCTATAACTTTGCCTCTCTGCGAGCTCTGCACTGTAATTCCGTCGACGGGCCCAGCGAGGAAGAGGTGGGGGGAGGGGAGGGGCGGAAAAGGTACGAAGAGTACAAGCTATACGTGCGCGCGGCCAATTTAGCCGATTCATTCCGCTGTCGCATGATTTATCCAGGCAGTGAGGCCGATTTGTGCGGTGAGAAAACGATGGTGCTGCGCGTGTGTGAGTGGTCGAAGAACTATATATATATATATATATATATATACTTTGAGAGAGAACGATGCGTGCTTGACGAGCCGCCGTGACGATGAAAAATTGACCGGACTTGAGAGACAGCTATATATGCATTTAACTGGGGGAAAGTTTATTCTATACGTAGGCATGGAGAGGAGCTTTAGTATTGACTGATGGAAAAGGACGTGAATTTCTCAAGGATTATTGTAGGGGATTTATAATTTTTCAGAGGGTGGATTCGTGTCTGATAATCTCAACATTTTGACGGATTAGCTAGAATTTTATTGATTGGATGGAAAACTAATTGAGAAATAATATTCTATTATTATTCAGAGTTATTCTTTTTTTTTTTTAGAGTAACAAAAGTATAATTAATTTATGAGGCTGGTGAATTTTTTTAAAATAATTATTTTGTTGGAAAAACGTTTCTTTTTTTAATCCGAGTGTATCATTTTTACCAGGTCAATGAGGTATTTTTGTACTTTACTTGTTAAGCCTCCGGATTAGCTAGAATTTTATTGATTGGATGGAAAACGAATTGAGAAATAATATTCTACTATTATTGAGAATTATTCTTTTTTTTTTTTAGAGTAACAAAAGTATAATTAAGAGTATAATTAATTTATATGACTGGTGAATTTTTTTAAAATAAGTATTTTGTTGGAAAAACGGTTTTTTTTTTTTTTTCAATCCGAGTGTATCATTTTTACCAGGTCAAAGAGGAATTTTTGTACTTTACTTGTTAAGCCTCCGGATTAGCTAGAATTTTATTGATTGGATGGAAAACGAATTGAGAAATAATATTCTACTATTATTGAGAGTTATTCTTTTTTTTTTTTAGAGTAACAAAAGTATAATTAATTTATGAGGCTGGTGATTTTTTTTAAAATAATTATTTTGTTGGAAAAAGGTTTTTTTTTCAATCCGAGTGTATCATTTTTACCAGGTCAATGAGGTATTTTTGTACTTTACTTGTTAAGCCTCCGGATTAGCTAACCTTTTATTGATTGGATGGAAAACTAATTGAGAAATAATATTCTACTATTATTGAGAATTATTCTTTTTTTTTTTAGAGTAACAAAAGTATAATTAATTTATGAGGCTGGTGAATTTTTTTAAAATAATTATTTTGTTGGAAAAACGTTTCTTTTTTTAATCCGAGTGTATCATTTTTACCAGGTCAATGAGGTATTTTTGTACTTTACTTGTTAAGCCTCCGGATTAGCTAGAATTTTATTGATTGGATGGAAAACTAATTGAGAAATAATATTCTACTATTATTGAGAATTATTCTTTTTTTTTTTAGAGTAACAAAAGTATAATTAAGAGTATAATTAATTTATATGACTGGTGAATTTTTTTAAAATAAGTATTTTGTTGGAAAAACGGTTTTTTTTTTTTTTTCAATCCGAGTGTATCATTTTTACCAGGTCAAAGAGGAATTTTTGTACTTTACTTGTTAAGCCTCCGGATTAGCTAGAATTTTATTGATTGGATGGAAAACGAATTGAGAAATAATATTCTACTATTATTGAGAGTTATTCTTTTTTTTTTTTAGAGTAACAAAAGTATAATTAATTTATGAGGCTGGTGATTTTTTTTAAAATAATTATTTTGTTGGAAAAAGGTTTTTTTTTCAATCCGAGTGTATCATTTTTACCAGGTCAATGAGGTATTTTTGTACTTTACTTGTTAAGCCTCCGGATTAGCTAGCCTTTTATTGATTGGATGGAAAACTAATTGAGAAATAATATTCTACTATTATTGAGAATTATTCTTTTTTTTTTTAGAGTAACAAAAGTATAATTAATTTATGAGGCTGGTGAATTTTTTTTAAATAATTATTTTGTTGGAAAAAGGTTTTTTTTTCAATCCGAGTTTATCATTTTTACCAGGTCAATGAGGTATTTTTGTACTTTACTTGTTAAGCCTCCGGATTAGCTAGAATTTTATTGATTGGATGGAAAACTAATTGAGAAATAATATTCTACTATTATTGAGAATTATTCTTTTTTTTTTTAGAGTAACAAAAGTATAATTAAGAGTATAATTAATTTATATGACTGGTGAATTTTTTTAAAATAAGTATTTTGTTGGAAAAACGGTTTTTTTTTTTTTTTCAATCCGAGTGTATCATTTTTACCAGGTCAAAGAGGAATTTTTGTACTTTACTTGTTAAGCCTCCGGATTAGCTAGAATTTTATTGATTGGATGGAAAACGAATTGAGAAATAATATTCTACTATTATTGAGAGTTATTCTTTTTTTTTTTTAGAGTAACAAAAGTATAATTAATTTATGAGGCTGGTGATTTTTTTTAAAATAATTATTTTGTTGGAAAAAGGTTTTTTTTTCAATCCGAGTGTATCATTTTTACCAGGTCAATGAGGTATTTTTGTACTTTACTTGTTAAGCCTCCGGATTAGCTAGCCTTTTATTGATTGGATGGAAAACTAATTGAGAAATAATATTCTACTATTATTGAGAATTATTCTTTTTTTTTTTAGAGTAACAAAAGTATAATTAATTTATGAGGCTGGTGAATTTTTTTTAAATAATTATTTTGTTGGAAAAAGGTTTTTTTTTCAATCCGAGTGTATCATTTTTACCAGGTCAATGAGGTATTTTTGTACTTTACTTGTTAAGCCTCCGGATTAGCTAGCCTTTTATTGATTGGATGGAAAACGAATTGAGAAATAATATTCTATTATTATTCAGAGTTATTCTTTTTTTTTTTTTAGAGTAACAAAAGTATAATTAATTTATGAGGCTGGTGAATTTTTTTTAAATAATTATTTTGTTGGAAAAACGTTTCTTTTTTTAATCCGAGTGTATCATTTTTAGTAGGTCAAAGAGGAATTTTTGTACTTTACTTGTTAAGCCTCCGGATTAGCTAGTCTTTTATTGATTGGATGGAAAACGAATTGAGAAATAATATTCTACTATTATTGAGTGAAATGATTATCTGTGAAATGCACGAAGGACGAAAATGCTAAAGAACGGAGTGATTGATTTTTTGAACGATCTGCAAGGAAAAGACTCTTATTTATTTTTTTTCTTTGCTTGAATGCACTTGCACAATTTATTCACGAGGAACACAAATATTTGAGGAAAAGAACATTTTGATAAAAAAAAAAAACAAAAATGAGAATGAATTTTATTTAATTTTATTAAATTTATCAAAATGGCTTAAAATTTGATTAAAATAATTTTTATTGTAAATAAAAATATGTTATATTTTTCTGATAATAAGTCATCTCTAACGAGCACTTTTATTAATAAATGTCACTTTATGATACTTCCCATTGTCATATTAAAAAAAAAAAAAAAAAAAGTGTTTATAGAACTGATGGATGATTGCACGTAATTAACGAACCATTGAAATGATTATCTGTGAAATGCACGAAGGACGAAAATGTTAAAGAACGGAATATTGATTGAAGAAAGGAAAAAAAAAGAACGATAGGAAAAATAAATATATGAGAAACTGGAAAAACGTTCAACGTGTACCAGAGGGCGTGAGAGGAAGAGAAAAGAATTGGCTGCCCATTTCAACGATTACTACTGGCAGTGGCAAAAGCTGCGTAGCGAATGGATATGTGCAAACTGCCAAGCAGGTTTGCAGAGGGTACACGTAGACTAATCTATGTACAGGTGCAGCCGGTTGAGCGTGCAATGTTCGCATAGGCTCGGATATTCTACATAAAGACGATCGCGGTAATTATTTAAACGCAGCCAGCATGGATACCTTTTTTTCCATGTGTGTAAATGGCAAAGAATTATAGATATATATATATATATATAGATATATGTCTCTGGGTAATATTGCTCTCGGTATGGGAAGCTCAAAGCTCGTTTTATTTCAAGATCGATATTACCTTTAGTTTTCCTTCTTGCTTGATATATATATATATATATATATATATACGAGTACACTATTCGTCCTGGACAATCCCAGTTTCGTTAGAGTACGCCACTTTTTTAAATGGGCTCTCTCGGTCCTCCTGTGATATATGAAAATAATTAAATTAAATAAAGAAATGGAGAAATGATGATGATGGAACGACCAAGAGGGTCCCTCACGATATCACGATAATATCTGATAGCGAAATTTTTATTCAGTATATAAATCATAAAATTTGTTCGCGATTACTCATAAAATTATATTATTGTTAATTAAAAATTATTAAAATTTTAATATTATTTCGATTAAAAAAGTTTTTTTTCGTTTTTTTTTTTTTCAAATATATGAAAATAATTAAATTAAATAAAAATTAAATTGAGGAAAAGTAATGAGCTCGAGAAATGATGATGATGGAACGAACAAGAGTGTCTTCACGATATCACGATAATATCTGATAGCGAATTTTTTATTCAGTATATAAATCATAAAATTTGTTCGCGATTACTCATAAAATTATATTATTGTTAATTAAAAATTATTAAAATTTTAATATTATTTCGATTAAAAAAGTTTTTTTTCGTTTTTTTTTTTTTCAAATATATGAAAATAATTAAATTAAATAAAAATTAAATTGAGGAAAAGTAATGAGCTCGAGAAATGATGATGATGGAACGACCAAGAGGGTCCCTCACGATATCACGATAATATCTGATAGCGAAATTTTTATTCAGTATATAAATCATAAAATTTGTTCGCCATTACTCATAAAATTATATTATTGTTAATTAAAAATTATTAAAATTTTAATATTATTTCGATTAAAAAAGTTTTTTTTCGTTTTTTTTTTTTTAAATATATGAAAATAATTAAATTAAATAAAAATTAAATTGAGGAAAAGTAATGAGCTCGAGAAATGATGATGATGGAACGACCAAGAGTGTCCTCACGATATCACGATAATATCTGATCGCGAGATTTTTATTCACCATATAAATCATAAAATTTGTTCGCGATTACTCATAAAATTATATTATTGTTAATTAAAAATTGTTAAAATTTTAATATTATTTCGATTAAAAAAGTTTTTTTTCGTTTTTTTTTTTTCAAATATATGAAAATAATTAAATTAAATAAAAATAAAATTGAGGAAAAGTAATGAGCTCGAGAAATGATGATGATGGAACGACCAACGATATCACGATAATATCTGATAGCGAAATTTTTATTCAGTATATAAATCATAAAATTTGTTCGCGATTACTCATAAAATTATATTATTGTTAATTAAAAATTGTTAAAATTTTAATATTATTTCGATTAAAAAAGTTTTTTTTCGTTTTTTTTTTTTAAATATGAAAATAATTAAATTAAATAAAAATAAAACGATGTGTGTTTGTATAAGTTTTATACGTATCTATCATATATATAAGATCGTGTGGTATAAAAAGTGTAATTATGTGCTTGGCTAATACTGCATTAATATATATATATGTATATATATATATATATATATATATATATATATATACACAATATAATGACCGAATGCACGCACGTTCTTGGCTCCAAGTATACTTAGCATATATAGTTAATCTTCTTACGCGATGCTACTTTTAGAAACCGCGCGTCGAGCAGTTTCACGAGCTCGGGCACATTAGCACCATCTGAAGAGACATTTTTATGAGGATTAATGATCTCATTCCAGGCTGTTTGTTATCGAATTATCGATGACGTCTTTGTAAATTTTCATCGAGATAACGCGATCAATATGCTAAATTATTTTTGTCAGAGATCGCCAGTCAATAATAATCCAACGAACTAATTTAAAAAAAATTAAAAAAATTTCATTCGATCTTCATGATGAATTTAAGTAAATGAAATTTTTTTAGCAGTAAAAAAAAGTTTTTTTCATTATTTTTTTTTAATTAAAAAATTCTTCAATCTCAATGTAACGAACCAATAAACAAAGAAGAATCTTATCGCTCAAATCGTTAAGGAGAGCCAACTTCCGACAGAATATACATCACAAAATGAAGAGTTGCTCATGCATCGTTGCGTAGACTCGTTTGTAATTCCTACCTGGCTCTGAAAACTCTCATGAGATTCTCGCTAAATACGCGTCAGGAATAAATGAATATCGTAGTAGCTTATATATTAAAAAAATACTATGTATAGTACACGAGGAATCCAATTTAGAATAATAAATTAAAAAAAAAATAAACAAAAAAAAAAATAAAAAAAAAAAAATAAAAAAAAAAAATAAATAAAAAAATAAAAAAATAAATAAATAAATAAATAAATAAATAAATAAATAAATAAATAAATAAATAAATAAATAAATAAATAAATAAATAAATAAATAAATAAATAAATAAATAAATAAATAAATAAATAAATAAATAAATAAATAAATAAATAAATAAATAAATAAATAAATAAATAAATAAATAAATAAATAAATAAATAAATAAATAGTGGTCTGCGTTCCGGACGCACGTCGTAAACGATCAATGGCCGATTTTGAGATTAAATGTCAGTGACGACGATGCGGAATGTGTATAACGACGAGAGGATAAAGATTGGATGAAAATAAGACAACACATTCTACTCATATTAATAAGATTATCCTGACACGGAAAAAAAAAAACAAAAATAACACATCGAACCAAACCGATTAAAGTTCATCCCATTTTCTCTCGATCCACCGTCGCAAATATTTCATGAAACGAATCAATGACAAGGTCAAAAAAAAAAAAAAAGGTCACCCTGCAGGCAGTTTAGCGCTTCGAAGCCAGCAGGGAAAAAAAAAGGAGAAAAGGAACAAAAAGGGGAAAAAAGAGTTAAACGCACGAAAGGAAGGCTGGTAGGGACGAAAGTGCGATGCTAACGAGAACCCCGAGGGACATAAGAGAGCATAAAATCAGGAGGCTCGTAGTAAAAAAAAAGTCTCTGATGAAAAAGGCAGAGTGAAAAAAAAATCAGACGAGAACGAGAGAGCGAGGAAAAGAGCTACTGGGCATTGGCTTGTAGCGAAAAGAATAGAAAAAGGGACTTGAAGATGCTTGAAGATGGCAAAGAGGACGAAGAAGAAGAGGAAGGAGAGTCAAAGACGAAGTAGAATTGTGCGCATGATCGCACCGGTGGCGAATAAGTTAAGAAATTGTAATGTAAAAATTTGTGATATGGAGATTGTACTGTAGTAAAAATTGGGGGTGTCAGGGCGAGTTATGCTCATCCAGGGTGGAGGTTCCAAGTCCTGAAGTGTCTCACCCAAGTGGGCGGTCACAAGGTCATCCAATTGGCCGATTGGTGGATAATGGTCGGTGGGCGGTGGGCGTACCGACCATTTCAAGCTCGCACATGCGCGGCGGGGGTGCGCAAGTTAAGTCTTCGTTGTGGAACTCACGACCGGTATGTGTATATTATGGTCTGAGTATGCGATCTCTTTTATCTCTTTGAGCTGCAGGTATAGCCACGATTTTTTTTTTTTTTATCTTTATACTGCTGTGCATCGCTCGTACGATATAATTTCACGAGGAACTCCAAGGAGAACTCTTTTGACGGATCACATATATTTTACGAACATTTTTATCCTTCAGTTTCAGCCCGGATCAGGAAGTTTCATGGATTTATGACGTTATTGCAGACTTTCCTGATCATTGGGACAAGAAATTCTACATTTTGATGACCTGCTAGCCAATTTATGACCTTTGGTCTCATTGCCCGATCATTCAGACGCAGGGATAATTTGAAAATTTTATCAAGTATCGGAATTTGGTAGATTACGAGCGATTTCCTGATCATTGGGACAAATCGATATTGATTGTTCACAGCGACGAGGATGCTTTTCGATTGATTTAAATCCCTCGGAGCAGCTCCAAAAAGGTCAAGTTGTGTACGAGAAGGGTGGGGAGAAACGAGTGATCAGCATTTGGGACACTTGCGTACCTAATCCACACTCTCAAATGTACACACTGGAGAAAAATGTAAAAATTCCAGTAAGAATTTCATTAGTAAAACAAAAACTGAGTGTTACGTAACGATAAAATTTTCATAAATTAAGGAGTTAAGTAAATAAACTTTTCGAGCTGAATGTCAGTGGATTAGATTAAGATTAGGAGCAGCGTGCCAGTTGTAAGAATGTAATATTTATAGCTTTTGATTTTCGACCGATCAGGAATTGTCTTGATCAATGGGACAGTAATAATTAGTTCAAATGGTAATGACCAACAAGTTTCTGGATTAATGTGAATATAGTCAACATTTTTTTTTCGAACATAACGTTTTTTTTTACCCAAGTGTCCCATTTACTGATCCAAACCCAACAAAAAAAACGTAAATTTCGATATTCCGAATGATTGACTACCCAATTCGGTACACTAAGAATCATACATTAAGCTCATTTGTGATGTTACTAATCCAATTATCGCAATCATCCTTCACATTCAAGCGATCAGGAATTGCCCTGATCAATGGGACAGCATTAATTAATTTCAAATATTAACGAGGATGAAGTGTTTTTGTAAATGTAAATAGATAGAGAGAACATTTCTTTGAGCATTATATTCGTATCGATCAAAGTGTCCCATTTCCTGATCCGAACCCAATCAAGTTCGTTTTCTATAAAAAAAAATCGATATTTTCAAAGGTTACGTGCCTATTTGGTCATGTTGTAGATCACATTAGTCGTGCCTCTATTTTCATCATCCAATATTTAAATTCTCATTCATTCAAGTAAACAGGAATCGCTCTCGTCCAGAAATTGCCCTGATCAATGGGACAGCATTAATTAATTTCAAATATTAACTCGAATGAAGTATTTTTGTAAATGTAAATAGATAGAGAGAACATTTCTTTGGGCATTATATTCGTATCGATCAAAGTGTCCCATTTCCTGATCCGAACCCAATCAAGTTCGTTTTCTATTTAAAAAAAATCGATATTTTCAAAGGTTACGTGCCTATTTGGTCATGTTGTAGATCACATTACTCGTGTCTCTATTTTCATCATCGAATATCTAAATTCTCATTCATTCAAGTAAACAGGAATCGCTCTCGTCCAGAAATTGCCCTGATCAATGGGACAGCATTAATTAATTTCAAATATTAACGAGAATGAAGTATTTTTAGAAATGTAAATAGATAGAGAGAACATTTCTTTGAGCATTATATTCGTATCGATCAAAGTGTCCCATTTCCTGATCCGAACCCAATCAAGTTCGTTTTCTATTTTAAAAAAATCGATATTTTCAAAGGTTACGTGCCTATTTGGTCATGTTGCGGATCACATTACTCGCGTCTCTATTTTCATCATCCAATATCTAAATTCTCATTCATTCAAGTAAACAGGAATCGCTCTCGTCCAGAAATTGCCCTGATCAATGGGACAGCATTAATTAATTTCAAATATTAACTCGAATGAAGTATTTTTGTAAATGTAAATAGATAGAGAGAACATTTCTTTGGGCATTATATTCGTATCGATCAAAGTGTCCCATATCCTGATCCGAACCCAATCAAGTTCGTTTTCTATTTTAAAAAAATCGATATTTTCAAAGGTTACGTGCCTATTTGGTCATGTTGTAGATCACATTACTCGTGTCTCTATTTTCATCATCGAATATCTAAATTCTCATTCATTCAAGTAAACAGGAATCGCTCTCGTCCAGAAATTGCCCTGATCAATGGGACAGCATTAATTAATTTCAAATATTAACGAGAATGAAGTATTTTTAGAAATGTAAATAGATAGAGAGAACATTTCTTTGAGCATTATATTCGTATCGATCAAAGTGTCCCATTTCCTGATCCGAACCCAATCAAGTTCGTTTTCTATAAAAAAAATCGATATTTTCAAAGGTTACGTGCCTATTTGGTCATGTTGTAGATCACATTACTCGCGTCTCTATTTTCATCATCCAATATCTAAATTCTCATTCATTCAAGTAATCAGGAATCGCTCTCGTCCAGAAATTGCCCTGATCAATGGGACAGCATTAATTAATTTCAAATATTAACGAGAATGAAGTATTTTTGTAAATGTAAATAGATAGAGAGAACATTTCTTTGGGCATTATATTCGTATCGATCAAAGTGTCCCATTTCCTGATCCGAACCCAATCAAGTTCGTTTTCTATTTTAAAAAAATCGATATTTTCAAAGGTTACGTGCCTATTTGGTCATGTTGTGGATCACATTACTCGCGTCTCTATTTTCATCATCGAATATCTAAATTCTCATTCATTCAAGTAAACAGGAATCGCTCTCGTCCAGAAATTGCCCTGATCAATGGGACAGCATTAATTAATTTCAAATATTAACGAGAATGAAGTATTTTTAGAAATGTAAATAGATAGAGAGAACATTTCTTTGAGCATTATATTCGTATCGATCAAAGTGTCCCATTTCCTGATCCGAACCCAATCAAGTTCGTTTTCTATAAAAAAAATCGATATTTTCAAAGGTTACGTGCCTATTTGGTCATGTTGTAGATCACATTACTCGCGTCTCTATTTTCATCATCCAATATCTAAATTCTCATTCATTCAAGTAATCAGGAATCGCTCTCGTCCAGAAATTGCCCTGATCAATGGGACAGCATTAATTAATTTCAAATATTAACGAGAATGAAGTATTTTTGTAAATGTAAATAGATAGAGAGAACATTTCTTTGGGCATTATATTCGTATCGATCAAAGTGTCCCATTTCCTGATCCGAACCCAATCAAGTTCGTTTTCTATTTTAAAAAAATCGATATTTTCAAAGGTTACGTGCCTATTTGGTCATGTTGTGGATCACATTACTCGCGTCTCTATTTTCATCATCCAATATCTAAATTCTCATTCATTCAAGCAAACAGAAATCGCTCTCGAGAGTCCAGAAATTGGGACACTCGGTGTGTCTACGTGTGTGTGCTCGGATAAACGAATGCAAAAGTCGCAGCCTCAGGGTGGTTAATGCCGTGCGCGAGTCTCGCTCGCCTTAAATCTTGATCTCACCTTTGCCACGCTGCTGGCAGGTAGATGAGCCACATATACATATATATATATATATATGCATACACACAGGTAGAAATGAGGAGGTGGAGGCGAGACGAGGCGAGACGCGAAACGAAGTGGATTGCGGTGGCGGTAGCGAACGCGCGGTGTGCGCGCCGGTGGCGGTGGGACGACGTAGAGAAGGGGGATAGAAGGCAGGTCTGGGTGAGCTTCGAGCCGGCGAACGGAAGCCAATCTGCTCGAATCCGGCGGAGCGCGAGCAGTCGAGGTACCCCTGTAGCGTTCAAAATATAGTCACTTTGCCGCCTTCGTATTCACGTTCTTCTCTTTCTACCTTGCTCGATCAGGTTGTATTTCGTCGTTGTGGTACATCGTCGTCATCGATCATCGTTCGAACGCGGTTATTACCGCGAGGGCTCTCTTTATTCACGAATATCTAGCCTTCGTTTACCATCAATTTTTAAATAATTTTTTTTTTCTTCCACTTTGTTCTTCATGAAAGATTTTTTTTTTTCCGATTGCTTAGTTGAAAAAAAAAATTATACCGTGACCTTTGCGATATCGAACGTGAGTGAAGTTTAACGAAAAAAAAAAAGTTTACCAAATAATCAATACGAGCAATTTTTGTGTGTCAATAATGAAACGTGGAAGGAAGGATTTTTGTACTGTCGGTCGATTTACGAGCCACTCGTGAAAAAAAAAAAACAAAAAAACACAACAAAGAGGACACAAGGTCACCATATTGTGTTATCGTTATCAGGGAACGTGCTCAGTGACTTCTCTGTTATTCAACGCACCAATGCGACGAAATATTATCGTGCGCTTGCGCCCTATAAACGTACTCAACTATACATATATATATTTATAGTATATACGCGTATGTGTGCGTAAACAATTTTAACGAGTGGATGCGTCCACGTTAAAGTGTCTTCACCAGGACAATGAAATCTGATCGTGATCGTTACCAGGATCTTCGTTATCGTATGAAATCATTCGAATTTTGACTCTTCCTTCGTCAAACTGACGAAGAAACCTCGAAAAATAATCAAACAAATTTGAGAGCTCGTTAAACTTTTGATGAAATTATTCGAGTATTGACTCTGTCTTCGTCAAACTGACAAAGAAACGTCAAAAAAAAAAAATAATCAAATAAATTTGAGAGCTCGTTAAAATTTGTTTTTAAAAATTGCCAAAGTGTCCTCGAAATTTGTAAAATTGTCGAAAAAAATGTTTAACGAAAGTTGAGGTCAAAGTTTGGTATAAAAAAATTTTAAAAATTGATTCAACGAGTGGCTGCGTCCACGTGAATTTCTTCACCAGGACGCGATGAAATGTGATCGTGACAGTTACCAGGATCTTCGTTATCGTATGAAATCATTCGAATATTGACTCTGTCTTCGTCAAACTGACAAAGAAACGTCAAAAAAAAAAAAAAAATCAAACAAATTTTAGAGCTCGTTAAAATTTGTTTTTTAAAAATTGCCCAGATAAGAGAATTTGAAAATCTCAAAACGGCCAAAGTGTCCTCGACATTTGTAAAATTGTCGAAAAAAATGTTTAACAAAAGTTGAGGTCAAAGTTTGGTATATAAAAAAAAAAAAACAAATTGATTCAGGGACGTCAAAATTAAGGATAAAAATATGAAAAAATTCTGAGGTGGAGGGGACAAGTTCAAAAGTATCCCCAGTCAGGAGCGAGGGATAGAATTGGAGAGGATCGGTCGGGGATGATGATCGGCGGTGGAGTCGCGACACCTCCGGGTACTGCTAAGGTCGTGGCTGCTATAAACAACGAAATGGTCGTCGACAGCGTGGGCAGTGGTAGTGTTAGTGGTAGTGCTAGTGGCAGTGGTAGTCCAGCTACTGGCTCGACACGTACAAACAATAATAATAATAATAATAACAATAATAACAACGAAATAAGCAATAATAATAACAATGATGGACACATTATTGTACTGGGAAGCGGAGCAGCGAGTTTAACACCAAACAGTGGAAATTCTGGTGGTAAAAATTGTTGTCAGGACGCTGAGGATGCAAGTCCTGGAACTGGAACAACGGTCAGCCGACCATGGGAGCCACCGTCGCCAACTTTGGCACAAACGCGTGCTCGTTTGCTACAAATTCATCCGTCGCATCATCACTCCCAACAACAGACGAATCACACAGCTCATCATCATCATCATCATCATCATCATAATCGACAACAAATTATTCCATCAGCAGGAATCATTGAAGGTGAAATATTTTTTTATGCTATTTTGATGGGTGAATTTATAATAAAACGTTGATTTGGGCGAACAGTGGTATGGAATAATTAACGTTTCATTTTTTTTTTTTTTAAAGTTCATCAAGTTTTATAAGATTTTAGAATTAATTTTTTTTTTTCTTTTTTTTTCGATCTTTTGAATCGATGATTTATTTCATCGCTGTGTTTTTTATATATATATATATATATTCGAAATATATAAGATATTTAATATGTATATATGTATATATATTTGAAATATATAAGATATTTAATATGTGTATATATATATATATATATATATATATATATATATATATATATATATATTTGAAATATATAATATATTTAATATATATATGTATATATATTTGAAAAACGAGTTAATTTTTTATCTCGAAGAAACTTTTTTTTTGTTCAAGATTGAATATACTTGTGTGAGAATATTGATAAAATCATTGGAATTATTATCGTTTATTTAGAATTTTGAAAATTAAAATGATTGTTATAGCAAGCAAAAGTATTCAGATATTTATGAAATTAATTTAAATTTTTTTTTTTTTTTTTTTAATAAAAAAAGGCGAACAGTATATGGAATAAATGACGTTTCATTTTTTTTTTTTTAATTCATCAAGTTTTATAAGATTTTAGAATTAATTTTTTTTTTTCTTTTTTTTTTCGATCTTTTGAATCGATGATTTATTTCATCGCTGTGTTTTATATATATATATATATATATATATATATATTCGAAATATATAAGATATATATATATATATATATTTTTGATATATATATATATATATATGTATATATATTTGAAAAACGAGTTAATTTTTTATAATGAATATTGATAAAATCATTGGAATTATTATCGTTTATTTAGAATTTTGAAAATTAAAATGATTTTTATAGCAAGCAAAAGTATTCAGATATTTATGAAATTAATTTCAAATTTTTTCTTTTTTAAATAGCTAAAAAAATTAATGCAAATTTTACGACAATATTTATTGCACAAATTTTTTCTTTCATAAATTTTAAAATATTAATAAAATTTGATATTATTATTGCTGATCAAATCTGAAACAACAATTTTTGCCACAATCATTTACTCGCTTATCAGCAGCACATTCGCTTTTATATGAGTAAATTCGATGAAAACATGCCAAAGGCTCGTGAAGCTTTTAGCTAATAAAATTTTAATTTACTATACTCATGCTTTTCGATAATCGATTTATCGAGACTCTCAAAAAAATCGATCGATAATAAATAATTTAATGATTAATCAGTCATTTTTTTATATATAAATCCCTGCCAATAATAATTAATGTCGAAAATTTTTAACGACGTCAGATGGGAATGAGAAAAAAAATTCATTGATTATGCGTGGCTCGCGAGCATCTGGTCTCGTACGTAATAAGCATCTGGAACAATCAGAGCAGATTGTCCCGATTCGAGACAGCGAGAAAGGTAGAGAAATCTCATAACATACACAAATATATATATATATATACATATATCTATATATATATATTTATATATAGATATACACACATATATATATATATATAAATCTCTATATATATATATTTATATGTAGACATACACATAAATATATATATATATATATATATATATATATATATATATATATATATATATAGAGCGATTGGGAAGGAGTCACCTGCGTTCTGCCACTCTCCATCGTGGACTGGCTGACGAATTAATTCCACGTTTCGGCAGGTGCACCCTTTACGACGAGAGAAACTATATGAGAGAGATGCCACGATATAAGCGGACAGTAGCACAAGGAAAAGAGAGTCAGAGAGACCCCATGAGAGGCTCGCACATTCTCTGATTTCACAGATAAAAAATAAAATAAAAATAAATAAAAAGTTGCACGCGTTACCGATCGTCGCGATGAGATAACGAGTAAGATGGGATTTTAACCAACAAGAAGGGGATTAACGGTATGTTTGGCCAGATTGTAAAAATCACGACGAGTTTATACAGCAGATGAAATTATATTTACACGCGTGTGTTTGTGTGTGTGTGCTCTGGTTACGGTTAAATTAAAATCTCGTAATAACTGGCAGTTAAATTTCCATGAAATGAGGACATTTTTTTTTTCTTTTTTTTTTTTCAACACGAAGAAAGTTAAAATCTCCTCGACGCAGCTGTATTTTAAAAGTGACTTTTCTCCTTCCCTGATCTTTTCCTTTTTTTTTCCCTTCTTTTTCTTTTATGAGATTGAAATAAAGCTTCGAGCTATTTTGTGACCTTTTGCTCTGCTCAAAGAGCTTTTTCTGCCTTGTAGTTTTTCTTGTTTTTTTTTTTTTTTTTAGACGAGGTGAAAAAGTTGCAAAGGTACGAGAAGCTTTTGAACGTTCTCAATATGTGCAAAAGTTTTACGAGTGAACTTTGACACCATCCGTCGGTCAGGGAACGTGTTTATATTTCCGGGTATAATATCGCATTTTCATCGTCCAGTCTCTTTGGGAAAAAGACTTCCGGTTTTTATTTTTATTTTTTTTAACGAATACTAGTTTGAGTAAAAATTTTAAACTTTAAATTCTAACGAGAATTTTTTATTTAAAAAAAAAGAATTATTGGAGTTTGAATAGATTTTTATTTATTTTTGAAATCATCCAAAAATATCGTGCGGTAACGTAAAAATAATATTTTAATGGATTTAAAAATTGTACTAATTTAAGAAAAGATCGATATCGTGCTCGATCGAAATATAAAAATATTTCATTCTGAATATTTCGTTATTTAAAACACGAATACAGTTGGGAAAAAAAAAAAAAAACAATTAAACTACCAGTTTTCAAGAGAATCATTTCAGTGGTCAATTAGTTCTCCCTTGGCTCCCCTTGGCTCTTGGGAAAGGGTTGAATAAATATTTAAATAAATGGTGTGAGATCGAGAGGGATACAGTTGAGGTGTCTAATTGGCTATTAGGTAAATTATCTCGTGGCTGATGTGGCCCAACATCGCTGGCACCTGCTGTTCCTTGAGTCCCAGAAGCAAAGATAGAGCGTGAGGGTTTGCGGAACAAAAAGAAAAAAAAAAAAGATTCAGCGCTTTCGGGCTATGATTTATTTCGTCCCATCTACACATCTTTGTATGGTTTTTCTATCTATGGAAATTATTCATCTCCTCCACATATATATAAACGAGTGTATTCCGACTCGGTTTAAATCATTAGCTTTGTTAAATAATAATAATAATAATATATCGTGAATTTTTCTTTATTCAATAGAATTATGAAAATCAAATTCGATAATTGCTAAATTCTTATCTCTTTTTCATACAACTTGCGTGCATTGTAATTTATTTTCTCTAGCAAATTATTTATTTTCATAATTATTCACCTTTTATTATTTAAAAATAAAAATATATTTCATTTATTATCCGATTTATTTTATTTCATAAATTCTTTTCGAGAAAATAGAGTAACGTAAAAATAAGAAAATTTAACTTTCAAGGCCAAGGGGAAAAATGTTGGAAAAAATTTGAGCTGTCGAGGCTGCACGAAAATTTCTGATAATTCTTCAATATTCATCATTTCTGATTTTATAATGTTAATAGCTCGTGACTGTTGCGATTCCCCGTTCATTTTTACCCCTCTCGTTAATTCTGTTAACGAGCCTTGAGATTATCTTAAAAAGCGTTTCATTCACCAAATCGTTCCTGCTAAAGGGCATATTTTGCTCACGCATATCTACAATCGACGATCTTACGCATGTTTTACCAGAGCTTCGCGATTCAAAGGGCCTTTGGGCACGAGAATAATTCACCTGTGCAAGATATATATATTTATCTGGTTTGCTCGAGAATCCACCTTTTTCGTTTACAAAATTCTAGATCGTTAACATAAACCGTGAAAAAAGGAAGTTTCATGGTTTTCGTGAAAATTTAACTTCCATGGCACGAAAATTTCTGATAATTCTTATATTGTTAATAGTTCGTGACTGTTGCGATTCCACGTTCATTTTTACCCCTCTCGTTAATTCTGTTAAGGAGCCTTGAGATTATCTTAAAAAGCGTTTCATTCACCAAATCGTTCCTGCTAAAGGGCATATTTTGCTCACGCATATCTATAATCGACGATCTTACGCATGTTTTACCTGTTCGTCGAGGCTAAAGGGCCTCTGGGCACGAGGGAGAATTGTGGCCTCTTTCTCTGTTGTTAAGTTGAGCAAAGATTCACCTGGGCAAGATATATATTTTAATCATTTTTATCCGAATCATTCGTAAAATAATTTGCACTAATTTTTTTATTATATTTTATAGATGTATAATAATAATAATAATAATACGATTTTTCAAAAACAAATAATTCGTTAAAAAAATATTTCAAAAACTTTTGCTAATTTTAATGACGATTTAATTTTTCCAATTTTTCGAAAAAAAAATCATTTATTGATTAATTTGTTGCTGACTTTTTTTTCACGTCCTAAATTTAGCACATAAAAGTGCATTCTTATTTTTTTCAAGTTCTAAATTTGCTGAGAGAAAATTATCGAGTAGGGTGGCCACGAGTGGGTTCTGCAGATCTTTGGCTTCTGTTCGGCTGCTCAATATGTAGGTGTTCGATGCTTCTACACTAATATCGCACGACTGGTCACCGATGTAAAAAAAAAAAAAAAAAAGAAAAAGAAAGAAAAAAAAAAAAAAGAAAAAAAAAACGATGTCTGGTCGTTGTTTGACCTGTCAGACGGACCTCTACAATAATGGTGTAATTCTATCGTAACTCGATAGTTCGAATATACCGGATTTTCACACTCTCGTTCGTCCTATGTTAATGCCCGAGTTCTGGCAAAACCCAAAGCTCGTCGGTTAGCGATTTTTTTTTTTTTTTTTTTTTTACTTCACACCCCGCGTTTGGCTGAGCATTCGCGAAACACTCGTACAAATTGTCACCGATACAAAAAGTCGATTAAAACGAAAAACTTTCAAGCAAATTTTAAAGAGAGTGAAATACTGAGGAGAATTTATTATTATTATTATTTTTACGTTAAACTAAATAAATACAATTCGATTATTTATCAATCTGTTTAAATTTTTTGTTCATAAATAAAATTTTGATACAGAAATTAAATTTTTTCATATAAAAAATAATTTTTATATATAAAAAAAAATTGCATTAGTTTGTTTTTAATTAATTAATTTTGTCGTCTCATTTTTAATACGTAACATAATTCATTCAAAATTAATTGAATGAGCAATTCGTATGTTAAAAATGAAAAATAAAAAAAAATAGCATTAGTTTTTTTTTTTTAATTAATTAATTTTGTCGTCTCATTTTTCATACGTAAAATAATTCATTCAAAATTAATTCAATGAGCAATTCGTATGTTAAAAATGAAAAATAAAAAAAAATAGCATTAGTTTTTTTTTTTTAATTAATTAATTTTGTCGTCTCATTTTTCATACGTAAAATAATTCATTCAAAATTAATTGAATGAGCAATTCGTATGTTAAAAATGAAAAATAAAAAAAAATAGCATTAGTTTTTTTTTTTTAATTAATTAATTTTGTCGTCTCATTTTTAATACGTAAAATAATTCATTCTAAATTAATTGAATGAGCAATTCGTATGTGAAAAATGAAAAATAAAAAAAAATAGCATTAGTTTTTTTTTTACTTAATTAATTTAGTCGTCTCATTTTTAATACGTAAAATAATTCATTCAAAATTAATTGAATGAGCAATTCGTATGTTAAAAATGAAAAATAAAAAAAAATAGCATTAGTTTTTTTTTTTTAATTAATTAATTTTGTCGTCTCATTTTTAATACGTAAAATAATTCATTCAAAATTAATTCAATGAGCAATTCGTATGTTAAAAATGAAAAATAAAAAAAATAGCATTAGTTTTTTTTTTTAATTAATTAATTTTGTCGTCTCATTTTTAATACGTAAAATAATTCATTCAAAATTAATTGAATGAGCAATTCGTATGTTAAAAATGAAAAATAAAAAAAAATAGCATTAGTTTTTTTTTTTTAATTAATTAATTTTGTCGTCTCATTTTTCATACGTAAAATAATTAATTCAAAATTAATTCAATGAGCAATTCGTATGTTAAAAATGAAAAATAAAAAAAAATAGCATTAGTTTTTTTTTTAAATTAATTAATTTTGTCGTCTCATTTTTAATACGTAAAATAATTCATTCTAAATTAATTGAATGAGCAATTCGTATGTGAAAAATGAAAAATAAAAAAAAATAGCATTAGTTTTTTTTTTACTTAATTAATTTAGTCGTCTCATTTTTAATACGTAAAATAATTCATTCAAAATTAATTGAATGAGCAATTCGTATGTTAAAAATGAAAAATAAAAAAAAATAGCATTAGTTTTTTTTTTTTAATTAATTAATTTTGTCGTCTCATTTTTAATACGTAAAATAATTCATTCAAAATTAATTCAATGAGCAATTCGTATGTTAAAAATGAAAAATAAAAAAAAATAGCATTAGTTTTTTTTTAAAATTAATTAATTTTGTCGTCTCATTTTTAATACGTAAAATAATTCATTCTAAATTAATTGAATGAGCAATTCGTATGTTGAAAAAAAAAAAAAAAAAAAAAAATCATTTAAAATCCTCCATGATAAAAATATTCAATAATTTTATCACCACCCACGTGACTTTGTTATTAAAATTTATCCATCGATTAAAAATTATCTGCCGATATCTCAACCGGTTTTCACATTAGCTCTCATTTCACGCCTTATAATTCGCGTGGGATTATATCTAAAAGGATTTTCCCATTTCACCATGAATAGAGGGGGGAGGGGAGGCGCCATTGATAAATTATCAAACAGATAATTTTCACATTTTTCCAGTCGCATTCTAGTCTCCGCACAAGGCCGTTCAATGTCATTCACAAACTTAATATTTTTTATATATCAAGCAAGAAAATAATCAATTAAGTGATAGTAAACGAGATTTTTCCATTATCCATTCAAGCTCGAGGAAATACGCTGGACTGGAATATTTATTGCCAGCATGTCGAGAAACATTTAATCGTCGAACGATTTTAAACAATTATCAACCCGCATAAATTATTCAAACAACATACATGTATATATATATATTTATAGTGACATTTTTATATTCAGTATTTCAGTCTCGTATCAGATCGGTAGTCATTTCGATCGAGAGTATTCACGCCTCTTCACGTGTCTTCATTATTTTCATCGAGGATTAAAAAATAAAAAATGATAAAAAAAAAAATTGCACTTGCATTTTATTGGAAATCTCAAAACGAATCTCTCGAATATAAATCTGGAGTGTGAAGTTGCCCGGTGCCTTTTGCCAAACCTCCTAATATATATATATATATATAAATATATATAATTTTTTTTTACGAATATATTTATATATTTGGACGACATCGGGACAATTTTTAATCGACATTTTCGCACCGTTCCTCCGCGAGTGATACTGGAAATTCAGCCATACTCGTCGAGAGGAACCGGTTTCCCAGTTTCATGAGAGACGACAAAGACGACAAGTCGTCCTCTCTGCACGGTTTGTGTATGGCACTTTATTTCGTGCTTTTTCTTCATCTTCTTCTTCTTCTCCTTCTTCTTCATCATCTTCTTCTTCTTCTTCTTGTTTTTGCTCTGTGTGTAAATACCTTTAGCCCGTGCCAAAATTGCATTTACTTTCGTTTTCACGATTGAATTCTCTCGCTTTATTTCGCTCGAGTGGAAAACGAATGGAGAAATCGTCGGTGAAGGAGAAATGAGAAGAGGAGATTTTTGTATATACAGTAAATTTGGGAATTATGGCCCAGGCTGGTAAAATGATCCAGCAGTTTCATGCAAATGGAATTTCGAAAAAAATGTGGCTCGTAACTACTTTTTTTTTTTTAATTTTGACAAGATTAATTAATCTTGTCAAAAATTCAATAAATTTGCTGACAATTGTAAAAAAGCGTAAATTTTTATAACAGACAAGGAAATTATTGAATTTTTGTGATGTACGAGTAGTTTAACACTCATTGCTTAGATATGCAGTTTTGCAGATGGGATGATTAAAATTTGGTTACGAGTAGCTTAGCACTCATTGCTTGATATGCAGTTTTGCAGATGGGCATGATTACAATTTGATTACGAGCAGTTTAGCACTCATTTATTATATGCAGTTTTCCAGATGGGCAGATGCTGCATCTGCATGAGTATAATTAAAATTTGATTACGAGCCGTTTAATGCTCATTTCTTATATGCAGTTTTGCAGATGGGATGACTAAAATTTGGTTACGAGTA
>OY769903.1:30035180-30055180 GCA_963669185.1 Dyspetes luteomarginatus
TAAATAATTTTTTTATCCTGTGCCTCTGATCACGAAGTATAAATTTACGCTTTGAAATAAAGATTCTTTTTTTTACAAAGGACGTCATTTGAACATTGACTAAGAATTCATAAGAATAATTAATTCGTTATGAAATGATTTTTTAAATAATTTTTTTATCCTGTGCCTCTGATCACGAAGTATAAATTTACGCTTTGAAATAAAGATTCTTTTTTTTACAAAGGACGTCATTTGAACATTGACTAAGAATTCATACGAATAATTAATTCGTTATGAAATGATTTTTTAAATAATTTTTTAATCCTGTGCCTCTGATCACGAAGTATAAATTTACGCTTTGAAATAAAGATAGTTTATCAAAAAACAATCAAATGTCAATGAGCTATTAAAAAAAAAAAATGCTACGTTTACAAATATATGATATATATTGTAAAATTTATCGTTATAAATTCATGAAATAAATTCACCCCCCTCCCCCGCATGATTCTCGATGATTTTTTTATGTTTCACCGAAAAAAAAAAATGATATTCCATTAAAATTCCGTTATTCATTTCCCCACAAGCACATATGATCTTGCACAAAGAATCACGAAGTACCGCCAATTTTTTTTTTTTTTTTTTTTCCCCGCCTCTCTTTATCTGAAATAATTTTGAAACGTGCGCGGTTGTCGATCGATTTTTCGTTTCGTCAGTATCACGCGATCTATCGACGACGCAATTACACACGTGAATCTTTCGAGGCTACAGATGAACCTTCGTATTCATCGTCGAGTCCGAACTTTAAAATGGCGTTTAATTTTTTTTTTTTTTTTGTTTTTTAACTCGGTGTTAGTGCTCAACGTTGGCTGTTAAAATTGACGAGTCAAAGAGAAATTTTCTTTCGGCGTATCAATATATATATATATATATAGTGTCTGGGCTCACAAACTGGTAAAACTCGACGTCTCATCGCAAACTTTTGTGAAAAATTGAGGAAGAGATGAGAGCAAAGTGTACGAAGGTCCATTGGCACACCTCGCGAACTATATATATATATATATATATATATATATATATATATATATACACTAATAATTGGCTGCGTGTGGTTTCTTTTATTAAACGTACTCACGCGGTCACGAAAAAATTTATATGCTATATTTATTGTATACAGACAAAGGATGACAAGAGATGGGACTAAAAGTGAGTGAGAGAGAGAGAGAGAGAAAACTGGCCCAAGGAATGAGGAATTTTGCTCCGGGCATGGATACCTATTAGGTCTCTCTCTCTCTCTCTCTCTCTCTCTCTCTCTCTCTCCTTCGCTCCCTCCTCTCTCTCTCTCTCTCTCTCTCTCTCTCCTTCGCTCCCTCCTCTCTCTCTCTCTCTCTCTCTCTCTCTCTCTCTCTCTCTCTCTCTCTCTCTCTCTCTCCTTCGCTCCCTCCTCTCTCTCTCTCTCTCTCTCTCTCTCTCTCTCTCTCTCTCTCTCTCTCTCTCTCTCTCTCTCTCTCTCTCTCTCTCTCTCCTTCGCTCCCTCCTCTCTCCCTCTTCCCTCTCTCTCTCTCTCTCTCTCTCTCTCTCTCTCTCTCTCTCTCTCTCTCTCTCTCTCTCTCTCTCTCTCTCTCTCTCTCCCCCTCCCTCCCTCCCTCCCTCCCTCCATCTCTCTCTCTCTCTGTTGGTACATCGTTTATTCCTTCAGCACGCACTTCTCTATCGTGGGAGCGCACGCGATACAAAAAACCGGCACAGCGTCCCTCGTCCGTTTTGCGTTATTTTTCGCTGCTCGAACGAATCATATCCGCGAACATATCGAGAGAAAAGTGAGGCCTCCTCTCTTTGCCTTTATTATTGTTATTATTATTATTATTATTATTATTATTATTATTATTATTATTATTATTATTATTATTATTATTATTATCATCATCATCGTTGTTGTTGTTGTTGTTGTTGTTGTTGTTATTATTATTATTATTATTATTATTAATGATAGGACGTAATAACGATCGATAATTGTTCAGGTCTGCCTGCGCCTCTGACTTTCATTACCAATCACGCGAAGAGGCTGCGAGAACACACGATCAACTCTCTTATTGTCTATAGGGCGTAATTTTTTTTTTTTTTTTTTTTTTTTTTTCCTTTATTAAATTGCACGTGTGTGTTTATGCTTATAGAGAACGAGAATCTTTCGAGAGCTTTTCCAAGGATTTGGAGTGTAATTTACTCTCCATGCTTAATTATAACGTACTCGAACGATTTCTAAGAAATTTGAAAGATTTTTTAATTTTTTTTTTTCTTCGCCTTTTCTCTCGAATGATTTATTTCAAGAATCACGATATAAATTAATTATAATATTTATTCCATTTAGGGAACAATCGAGGCAAATATTTTTAACAAAACTTTGATATCTAGTTTAATCGAGTCTGATCAACCATTTATAATTAAGGGGATCGATTTACTGATGTGATAAATTCGTACTTGCAGGATTTTTATCTCATTAAATTGAATCTTTGATAATTTTATATATATATAGATAGAACAACACTTGAATTAGATCGTAATTAATAAAAATTTTACTAATCATCTTGAATTTGACTATAAGTATTTTTTTTAAATTTATATCGATTAAAGATTTTGATATCTAGTTTAATCGAGTCTGATCAACCATTTATAATTAAGGGGATCGACTTACTGATGTGATAAATTCGTACTTGCAGCATTTTTTTCTCATTAAATTGAATCTTTGATAATTTTATATATATAGATAGAGCAACACTTGAATTAGATCGTAATTAATAAAAATTTTACTAATCATCTTGAATTTGACAATAAGTATTTTTTTTAAATTTATATCGATTAAAGATTTTGATATCTAGTTTAATCGAGTCTGATCAACCATTTATAATTAAGGGGATCGACTTACTGATGTGATAAATTCGTACTTGCAGCATTTTTTTCTCATTAAATTGAATCTTTGATAATTTTATATATATATATAGATAGAACAACACTTGAATTAGATCGTAATTAATAAAAATTTTACTAATCATCTTGAATTTGACTATAAGTATTTTTTTTAAATTTATATCGATTAAAGATTTTGATATCTAGTTTAATCGAGTCTGATCAACCATTTATAATTAAGGGGATCGATTTACTGATGTGATAAATTCGTACTTGCAGGATTTTTATCTCATTAAATTGAATCTTTGATAATTTTATATATATATAGATAGAACAACACTTGAATTAGATCGTAATTAATAAAAATTTTACTAATCATCTTGAATTTGACTATAAGTATTTTTTTTAAATTTATATCGATTAAAGATTTTGATATCTAGTTTAATCGAGTCTGATCAACCATTTATAATTAAGGGGATCGACTTACTGATGTGATAAATTCGTACTTGCAGCATTTTTTTCTCATTAAATTGAATCTTTGATAATTTTATATATATATAGATAGAACAACACTTGAATTAGATCGTAATTAATAAAAATTTTACTAATCATCTTGAATTTGACTATAAGTATTTTTTTTAAATTTATATCGATTAAAGATTTTGATATCTAGTTTAATCGAGTCTGATCAACCATTTATAATTAAGGGGATCGATTTACTGATGTGATAAATTCGTACTTGCAGGATTTTTATCTCATTAAATTGAATCTTTGATAATTTTATATATATATATAGATAGAACAACACTTGAATTAGATCGTAATTAATAAAAATTTTACTAATCATCTTGAATTTGACTACAAGTTTTTTTTTTTTTTTTAATTTTGTATCGATTAAAGATTTTTAATTTAATACTTTGATTATTTTTTGTATGATTGCCTCCATTTATCGTGCTTATGGTTAATTCTGTGATGTTTTGACAAGACTGCAGATTTATTCGCTATTATCGAGTTTGATTGTGTTGGCATTTGCACAATCGCATGATTGTGCATATATATATATATATATTTATATATATAATTGGTGTATGCATATACATATATATACATATATATATATATATATATATGCATAAAATAATAGGCAAAAGACGTCCTTGAGGAAACTGATGGAGTTGGAGCACGTGATGCAAGATTCGCACACCGGTAGCTCACAAAAGTAAAGAGCGAGAGGAAAAAAAAAAAAGAGCGTTTGAAGATGAGAGTCGGTCCTGTATAATGTCTATGATTTTCCGCGTCAAAGCTAAGCGCGCGTGCACCTCAAGACCCTCCCCCGCAACTCATTACATCCATCATGAGATTATGACTCATATAAGAGTGTAAAATTTTATATACGGAGAAAAACGTGCGCTTGTAAAAAAAAACTCGATAGAGAATTGAGATTTTTATCAATTTAATTTAATTTTATTTTATTTTATTTTATTATTCGAGTAATTAAATGATTTTTTGTTTTTTTTTTTTTTTTTTTTTGCCTTCACGTGTTGCAGGGACTCTGAGACCGCCCGGACTGATAGGCGGCAGCAAACCCAAGGTAGCCACGCCCGCGGTAGTCGCAAAAATCGAACAGTACAAAAGGGAGAATCCAACGATATTTGCATGGGAGATTCGAGAACGGCTCATATCAGAAGGTACATTTTTATTATTATTATTATTATTATCGTTCATTTATTTATCGTAAAATTTTATCTATTATTTTTTTACAATTATAATTCAATTATCAGTCGATTGAATTTTTTTTTTCGTGAATATTATATGAAATTTGTTACGTTCGCGTCTAGTTGAAAGATCTGGTTAGTAATTGTCGATTACATCGATCGATAATTTTCAGCTTAAATTAGTTTGATTGATGAATTTTTCATTTCTTTATCGTAAAATTTTATCTATCATTTATTTCCAATTATAAATCAATTATCAGTCGTTGATTTTTTTTTTCATTTCTTTATCGTAAAATTTTATCTATTATTTCTTTACAATTATAATTCAATAATCAGTCGATTGATTTTTTTTTTCGTGAATATCGTATGAAATTAGTTACGTCCACGTCTAGTTGAAAGATCTGGTTAGTAATTGTCGATTACATCGATCGATAATTTTCAGCTTAAATTAGTTTGATTAACGAATTTTTCATTTCTTTATCGTAAAATTTTATCTATCATTTATTTCCAATTATAAATCAATTATCAGTCGTTGATTTTTTTTTTCATTTCTTTATCGTAAAATTTTATCTATTATTTCTTTACAATTATAAATCAATTATCAGTCGATTGATTTTTTTTTTCGTGAATATTATATGAAAAATATATTCTGGTCGCGTATTTAGGGTGTAAAATCAATGATTAACGAGACTTTTGGGTAACTTCGGGGGTTTCAGGTGTGTGCAGTAACGCGACAGCGCCATCTGTTAGCAGTATAAATCGTATTTTGCGAAATCGGGCAGCTGAAAGAGCAGCAGCCGAATTTGCTCGTGCTGCTGGTTACGGTCTGTACGCTGCTGGACCTCATCCCTATTTTAATTCGGGTCATCATCATCCCTCGTCGTCGCATCATTTAACTGCCGGTTGGCCAACGCCCGGAGGACCCGGACACCCTTGGATGATGCCACCGCTCGCTTCTGGCTTAACGGGAGCAGCTTCGGCACTTTTACTTCCGCCGTCGCTCAGCCCCGGTACGGCGGCAGCTTCTGCCGCCGTCGCCGGAAGTCCCGAGCACGCTCTTCATGCCGCAACTTATCTTCAAGGTATTTCAATCGCGACTTTTTTTTTCTTCTTCTTTTTTTCAACATTTTTTTTTCCCCTTTCTGGCACTGCTTTTTTTTTTGCCTCAACTAAAATTTAACTCAAGTATAAACTCTGGCAAGCTTATGCACGTCGATCGAAATTAATATTAATATATTTATAGAATATATTAAATTAAATATAATTTTAAATATTGTTGAGTTCATTACTTGCTTGATTTATCGCAACTTATTTTTTTTCAACTTGACAAAAGTGGGAAAACATTTTTATTTCCCGATCAAATTAGCACTTGACTTTGTGCTCAATATTCTTCGTAATTATTCAATATTTTAAATATTGTTCAGTTCATTACTTGCTTGATTTATCGCGACTTATTTTTTTATTTTTTTTTAACTTGACAAAAATGGGAAAATATTTTTATTTCCCGATCAAATTAGCAGTTGACTTTGTGCTCAATATTCTTCGTAATTATTCAATATTTTAAATATTGTTCAGTTCATTACTTGCTTGATTTATCGCGACTTATTTTTTTATTTTTTTTCAACTTGACAAAAGTGGGAAAACCATTTTAATTTCCCGATCAAATTAGCACTTGACTTTGTGCTCAATATTCTTCCTAATTATTGAATAATTTAAATATTGTTTAGTTCATTACTTGCTTGATTTATCGCGACTTATTTTTTATTTTTTTTTAACTTGACCCAAGTGGGAAAACCATTTTAATTTCCCGATCAAATTAGCACTTGACTTTGTGCTCAATATTCTTCGTAATTATTCAATATTTTAAATATTGTTCAGTTCATTACTTGCTTGATTTATCGCGACTTATT
This sequence comes from Dyspetes luteomarginatus, assembly GCA_963669185.1. NCBI lineage: Eukaryota > Metazoa > Arthropoda > Insecta > Hymenoptera > Ichneumonidae > Dyspetes > Dyspetes luteomarginatus. The sequence goes on from OY769903.1 coordinate 30,041,686, forward strand.
TTTTTATTTTTTTTGAACTTGACCCAAGTAGGAAAATATTTTTATTTCCCGATCAAATTAGCACTTGACTTTGTGCTCAATATTCTTCTTAATTATTCAATATTTTAAATATTGTTGAGTTCATTACTTGCTTGATTTATCGCGACTTATTTTTTTATTTTTTTTTAACTTGACAAAAATGGGAAAATATTTTTATTTCCCGATCAAATTAGCACTTGACTTTGTGCTCAATATTCTTCCTAATTATTGAATAATTTAAATATTGTTTAGTTCATTACTTGCTTGATTTATCGCGACTTATTTTTTTATTTTTTTTTAACTTGACAAAAATGGGAAAATATTTTTATTTCCCGATCAAATTAGCAGTTGACTTTGTGCTCAATATTCTTCGTAATTATTCAATATTTTAAATATTGTTCAGTTCATTACTTGCTTGATTTATCGCGTCTTATTTTTTTATTTTTTTTCAACTTGACAAAAGTGGGAAAACCATTTTAATTTCCCGATCAAATTAGCACTTGACTTTGTGCTCAATATTCTTCCTAATTATTGAATAATTTAAATATTGTTCAGTTCATTACTTGCTTGATTTATCGCGACTTATTTTTTTATTTTTTTTGAACTTGACCCAAGTAGGAAAATATTTTTATTTCCCGATCAAATTAGCACTTGACTTTGTGCTCAATATTCTTCTTAATTATTCAATATTTTAAATATTGTTGAGTTCATTACTTGCTTGATTTATCGCGACTTATTTTTTTATTTTTTTTGAACTTGACCCAAGTAGGAAAATATTTTTATTTCCCGATCAAATTAGCACTTGACTTTGTGCTCAATATTCTTCTTAATTATTCAATATTTTAAATATTGTTGAGTTCATTACTTGCTTGATTTATCGCGACTTATTTTTTTATTTTTTTTTAACTTGACAAAAATGGGAAAATATTTTTATTTCCCGATCAAATTAGCACTTGACTTTGTGCTCAATATTCTTCCTAATTATTCAATATTTTAAATATTGTTGAGTTCATTACTTGCTTGATTTATCGCGTCTTATTTTTTTTTTTATTCGTACTTTTCTACATTTTAAGGATCTTTACGATCAACATTCATTTTTGGACACATTTAGATCTCATCTAAACTCTCATCGATATTTCGAGCAATGAGAGACAATTTTTTCATTTTATTATCGCGATACGTTTAAAATTTTTAACTCACGACTAACCCAATCACGTATATATAAACCTATTGTACTAATAATTTAATACAGAGGCATTTGAGATATTGTCACGTGTTTCGTAGTTATAATAGAGGGGAGAAATCAACGTAATATTGCATGCCACCTATACACAACACGCTCGGTGAAATGTTGGAGCAAAGAGTTCAGAGCGCACGTAGATATATATATATATATATATATATATACACAACATACTAGAACTTTGGATATGATCAGGCAGTTTATAACGTCGGACAGCACGCTACTTAGTGATTCATTAACGACCATATAAACAGCAAGTAAGAATGCACGTGACATAAATTATCGGGACAGGGTTCTCCTCGAGGAGCTCTCACGACGGTTCGGATCGCGCATGTTCACTATATATATATATATATATATATATATATATATATATATATATATATCTCAACCCGCAGAGTCCTCTGTAGGAAATAACTACTACTAGTATTTTGCTTCTCGCGTTTTCACGATTTCATTATCGTACCGCGAGAACGTCAAGGAGTATGAGATTAAAATCACGTTTGTTACGATCTTTGACATTTTGTCCTGTGTTGGGTAGTTCGTGCTTTATCCACTCGGGGTGCACACATTTCTCGCTTTACTATTTGATGAATGATTAATTTATTGGGACTACTTATCGCCACTCGGAGCATGACGACGATATTCATTCAGTCATATATGGATTTTACTGAATTTTTTATTCAATTTTTGACATATTGTCCTGTATTGGGTAGTTTTTTTTTGTTTTACTATTTACTGAATTTTTTAATTCAATTTTTGACATTTTGTCCTGTATTGGGTAGTTTTTTTTTTTTTTTTTTTTTCAAATTAATCATTCATCAAATAATAAAAAAAAAAAAAAAAACTACCCAATACATTGGGTAGTTTTTTTTTTTTTTTTTTTACTATTTGATGAATGATTAATGTATTGGGACTACTTATCGCCACTCTGAGTGTGACAACGATATTCATTCAGTCATATATGGATTTTATTGAATTTTTTATTCAATTTTTGACATTTTGTCCTTCATTGGATAGTTTTTTTTTTTTTTTTACTATTTGACGAATCATTAATTTATTGGGACTACTTATTGCCACTCTGAGTGTGACGACGATATTTATTCAGTCATATATGGATTTTATTGAATTTTTTATTCAATTTTTGACATTTTGTCCTTCATTGGATAGTTTTTTTTTTTTTTTTACTATTTGACGAATCATTAATTTATTGGGACTACTTATTGCCACTCTGAGTGTGACGACGATATTCATTCAGTCATATATGGATTTTACTGAATTTTTTATTCAATTTTTGACATTTTGTCCTTCATTGGATAGTTTTTTTTTTTTTTTTACTATTTGACGAATCATTAATTTATTGGGACTACTTATTGCCACTCTGAGTGTGACGACGATATTTATTCAGTCATATATGGATTTTACTGAATTTTTTATTCAATTTTTGACATTTTGTCCTTCATTGGATAGTTTTTTTTTTTTTTTTACTATTTGACGAATCATTAATTTATTGGGACTACTTATTGCCACTCTGAGTGTGACGACGATATTTATTCAGTTATATATGGATTTTGCTGAATTTTTGTTGTCCTGTAAAAAAAAGTTTTGAAAAAATTGAGATTTTCATAGAATTTTTGTTTTTGTTTTTTTTTTTTTTTCGATGATAGATGGCGACGGTGACGATGGGAGTATGGATGGTTCCGAGCAGCCAAAGTTTCGTCGGAATCGCACAACTTTTAGTCCCGAACAGCTCGAGGAATTGGAAAAAGAGTTTGAGAGATCGCATTATCCTTGTGTCTCGACTCGCGAACGTCTTGCGTCGAAAACTTCATTGTCCGAAGCGCGTGTACAGGTGAGGGCACGAATAAAAAATAATAATATCCTATTTTCCTCTCTTTATTCTCCGAGAGTCCTCTCTGACTCTCAATTATTTTTCCTTTTCTCTTCTTCGTTTTGTTCTTTCGCGTTCTCGCTTAATTTTTCTCGATACGCCATTTTCTTTTTCATAAGCAGCGATATTAAATTATCTCATTGAACGTAAATTTTATTATTATTATTATTTAACGCACAACGATGTACGACAAAAATATTTGTCAACGAAATATTTCACGGGGATTTTTTTATTATTTATTTCGAATGATTTTTTAAGAGTACAAAAATGTTGTACACGTTTTTTTAAAACGATAATTTTTTGCTAGACAATTCCAAGAGTCACATCTGGTTCTTGTGTCATCGGCCATTACGATTATCGTTTTCTCACCTCGAGATTTAAAAGCCATTTTTCTCAGAAACGCGATAATAAAAGTCAACAAAACTTTGGCAATCAATGCAGAATAATGGCACAGATACGACCTAAAAGTTTCATTAAGTTCCATTCAGCCATTTTCGAGATACAGACGTTGAAAGTTTTGAGGTTATGATGAAAGTTCGCATCAGCTGTTGAATGGCGGCCATTAAAACTTCCATCGTTCGAACAACCATTTAAGTTCATTTTAACATCGAACTTTTTTACAGAGTGCGCGTTTAACTTCTATCTAAGAGCCCCATAAACTTTATTACGAAGATATTGACTTAAAATTTTCTCTCTAACCTAAAAATCTTAATTTTTTCGCGACAATTAAAATTCCGCGAAATTCACACGTCTCTCTTTATCACATTCTTTGATCTTTTTTCTTCTCTGTTAACCTCGCTGAATGACCTTTATCGATAAGTCACGAGCCTTCTAACGACCTAACTCGTGACTCTTAGGTTTGGTTTTCCAACAGACGGGCAAAATGGCGTCGTCATCAACGAATGAATCTATTAAAGCGTTCGCCACCGCCGCCGCCAGCGCCACCGTCGCAGCAACAGCTGCAGCAGCATACAACTGCCGTGACTGGTTTGGATATCGGCCGTACAGTATCGGGATGTTCGATAGGCGGTATGGGAGGCGAAAATAGTGCATTTCGTGCTGTAGTTACGGGAACTCCGTCGACCCCGACAACGACCACGTCGTCGTGCGAGAGACTCGAGAATATATCAAATACGAGACAGACTGAGAGAAAACCAAGCGCTTTTAGGATGATAAGCCAATTGGTGGGTGAGGAAACGAGTATCACCAACTCAAGGTCATCGCCAACGAGCCCAATTGGACGAGAGAGAAGATCCATCGGGCCTGGACCAATGGAGGTTGAATTACCGGACGACGAGGACGAAGAAATTGACGTTCAGGACTCGGATCAGGAAATCGTTAATTCGTCACCAGTCGCGTGGAGAGATCACTGGAGTGATCAACAACCTCTCGAACTCACTAAACACGATCGTTGAAAATTTCCCAAAAATATCATCTCCGAGTGAAAAATTAATACGAAGACTTTTTTTTAATTCTCATCGAATAGTGAATTATTTAAGGAGGACTTTTTTGTGCGTGCAATAATCGCGAAGACTGAACAAAAAGTGTGAGTCGATCATGATCTAGATCAAAGTGTTTATTTTTTTTTATTTTTTTTTTATATGACTCGAGACGATACTCGTGAATCTGTGGTGTTTAGTCTCTCGTATGGCGCTCGTCACCGCTTCCGGTTGTACATTATAGCTATTATCTCTCTCTACACACACATATGTATATATATATAAAATATAAACATCAAATATCAAATATATATATATATATACTGCCGCTGCGATTACTATCATCACACACTCCACCACGACAAATCTTTCGTCTCTCTATCTCTACCACTTATACATATCTTATATGTATATCTTTCATCTGCTAATGCGTTAAAACATTTGTAATCCTAAATACGTATCTCGCGTTAATTATCAATTGCGAACATCGCCGTTGAGGCGATGATCGATCGGTCATTTCCCCCTCCCGAGTGCCTGGCGCCGAGAGGATCGACCGCGCATGCGCCGAGAGGATCGACCGCGCATGCGTCTCGAGGGACAAATTCACCAATTAAATAAAAATAATAGGAAGAGACAAGTGAGATTTTTTTTTATTTCGCGAGACTGAGACACCGATTGTCCTCATCCTGAAATTTTACCAATTAAATTCTAACAGATGGTGCAATGATCGAGGAATTAAATAATAATAATAATAATCGCAATTTTGGAGTCTTGAACGAAAATAAGAAAAAAAAAAATGTTTAACATTTTTTTTTTCGCTCTCTCCCTCTTTCTCTCTCTAATCTACCTGAAAAAAAAACTCGTTGCTAACCTCCCCCCTTTGACGCACGAGTATAATTGACGATGAGTTGTTCGAATTGATAATCGACTCACTCAAAACTAGTCCTAGAGGAAAAAAAAAAAAAAAAAAAAAAACAAAACAAAACAAACGACGACAAAAACCACTAGATTATTATATACTCTGTATAGATCGTAAGTAGAATTAATTAGTTAATTAATTAATCAAACACACACACACACACTATGTATACATTATATATGGAATATTATATATATATATATATGTGTGTATGTATTTATAATACACTTATAAAATAGTATACGTTATATACCTCTGTACGAAAAAAAAAAAAAAACAAAAAAAAAAAGGTTCTGTTGAGATAATTTTATTTAAAAATTAAATGAAAAATCGTTTGTAAATATTTGTTGAAATTTACATTTATATAGATGGGAGTTGAAAAATTCGTGGATACAAAAATTCCACGAGATGAGCTCTCATTTCGTATCCCAAATCTCACGAAAACCAGTGAATCCCATAGGATTAAAATAATAATAATAATAATAAAATAAGAAAAAAAGTTGTGGGAGCAGTCTCGTAAAAATAAATAGAAAAAGAAAAAGTGAGAAAGAGAGGCAGCTCGACGACCACTGGCAGCGATTAACTCGTGAATTCTCAAGATTCGCAAATAAGGGTTTTCACGCTTCTCGGCCCAAGTTATAGAGAATGAGAGGATAAACTGGTTCTTCGTGCTTGGCGACACTTGGCGCGAGCCGTTAACGCGTTCTCCTCGTTTCGATTTGTTTCTCTCGCTCTCAAGATCGAACAGCCGTCTATACACGAGAGTGGCAAAAACATCTCTATACGGAGATTGAGGATTCGAATCGTCGTGACTCTACCAGGGGTCTCGCGAAATATATAAACGTGAGAAAAGCTTCCGAATAAATTTTTTCAGCTAATGACAAATAACGAAATTGAATGAAATTTTTTTAAATCATATTTAAAAAAATAACAAGTTAAGTCTTGAAATGTTAAAAAAATAAAATAAATAAAATTCATAATTTACAATATTCACGAAATGATAAAATAATTCGATACGATATTTAATTATAAAAATAAAAATGATATTAAATAAATAATTTGACGAGCAAATATTGTAAATATAGAGTGAAAAATTCTAAAAAATCAGATAGACAAACTGGCCAAATGCATTAACTCCGTTTGCCTGACGAGTATTTTCTCCATCAGGATATATGCAGAGAATTATAAATTTAACGTCTTTGGACAAATTTTTGGAATAAATTTTTTCAGCTAATGACAAATAACGAAATTGAATGAAAAAATTTTAAATCATATTTTAAAAAATAACAAGTTAAGTCTTGAAATGTTAAAAATAAAATAAATAAAATTCATAATTTACAATATTCACAAAATCACAAGGACCAAATTTTTTTTTACAAATTTATATAAAAATTTTCCAAAAATAATTCGATACGATATTTAATTATAAAAATAAAAATGATATTAAATAAATAATTTGACAAGTAAATATTGTAAATATACAGTGAAAAATTCTAAAAAATCAGATAGACAAAATGGCCAAATGCATTAACTCCGTTTGCCTGACGAGTATTTTCTCCATCAGGATATATGCAGAGAATTATAAATTTAACGTCTGTGGACAAATTTTTGGAATAAATTTTTTCAGCTAATGACAAATAACGAAATTGAATGAAATTTTTTTAAATCATATTTAAAAAAATAACAAGTTAAGTCTTGAAATGTTAAAAAAATAAATAAAAGAGAAATTCATAATTTACAATATTCACAAAATCACAAGGACCAAATTTTTTTTACAAATTTATATAAAAATTTTCCAAAAATAATTCGATACGATATTTAATTATAAAAATTTTCATAAAATAATTCGATACGATATTTAATTATAAAAATAAAAATGATATTAAATAAATAATTCGGCAAGTAAATATTGTAAATATAGAGTGAAAAATTCTAAAAAAATCAGATAGACAAACTGGCCAAATGCATTAACTCTGTTTGCCTGACGAGTATTTTCTCCATCAGGATATATTCATAGAATTATAAATTTAACGTCTTTGGACAACTGAAACGTAGCGCATATTCAGCAACTATACGATATGGCTGCTATAATATTCTACAAGTGCACGGGTAAGTATTCCTTCACGAAAAGGTTAAATTCCAGGCTGTTACAAAATAACTTCCCTATGTAGCTTCGTATCGAGAAAATTGTATCGACTGCTCAAGTATCGAAAGGTATGAAGAGCAGATTTGGCGTGGATATTACGAGAGAAATAGATACGAGAATTTGCAAAAGCTCATATATGGGCTGTTTCAGCCCAAAAATATTCCAGATTAATTTTCAAATGAAAAAAATCGAGCAAAGCCAAAATTTGGCGCTTATATTATTAGAGAAAAATAGAAACGAGGAAAAAATTTCCAGATGAAAAAAATCGAATCAGTGAAATGAATTAATCATGACTGACCCTCAACAATTAAAATTTACTATTATTTTTATTAATTTGTAAGCAAACATAAAAAATATTCCAGATTAATTTCCAGATGAAAAAAATCGACTCAGTGAAATGAATTAATCATGACTGACCCTCAACAATTAAAATTTACTATTATTTTTATTAATTTGTAAGCAAACATAAAAAATATTCCAGATTAATTTCCAGATGAAAAAAATCGACTCAGTGAAATGAATTAATCATGACCCTCAACAATAAAAATTTACTATTATTTTTATTAATTTTTAAGCAAACATAAAAAATATTCCAGATTAATTTTCAGATGAAAAAAATCGAATCAGTGAAATGAATTAATCATGACCCTCAAAAATTAAAATTTAATTAAAAAATTATATAAATTTAATTTAATTTAATTTAATTATAATTATTTAATTTAATTATAAAATTAAAAAATTATATTATTAGAGAAAAATAGAAACGAGGAAAAAATTTCCAGATGAAAAAAATCGAATCAGTACCAAAATTTGGCGTTTATATAACGAAGAGAAATAGGAACGAAAATTTGCAAACGCTCATCACGACCCTCAACAAATATTTTTATTATTCTGTCAGCCAACACAAAAAATATTCCAGAGCAATATTCGGATTAAGAAAAAAATCGATGTTCTTGTCATCAGTCTTTAATGTACATAAAAAAATTAACGATATTTGTGAAAACATTTTTTTCGCCTCTTTATAGAGTGATAGAGTGATAGAGGGTTAGTGACCCATATCATCGGTCGATTTAAAAAAAAATTATTTCCCCGGACAAGAATTGACTGTAAAAATTCTAGACTAAAACCGATAGAAGATAATCAAAACTTTATGGATAACTTTCAGCCCGATTTTTTCAAAACCCTCAAAATTAGCGTAGATTCATTTTTTTTTGTGTTCCCCAACAACATATAGAAAAAGAGAAAAATTAAATATGGTCAATCGTCCTGAACTGGCCCATGTATATTTTAATATATCTTCGAGGAGAGAAGATTCAAATACTTTTCTCTCGTGTGCCGATACTCGGCTCGAAGAATCACCCCAGAACTATATACCACTATTATATATATACATATATATATATATATATATATATATATATATATATATATATATATATATATATATATATATATATATATATATATATATATATATAAATTTTGTTACTCGCTGCCGTTGAAGTTTTCGCGCTGGTGTTTGCTGCCGCTGGTTGCTGGCAGTCAGGCGCGAGAAAACGAGAACGTAACAATTACTATCTGAGACCGATCGGCGCGGAAAGATTAACGATCTTACTCCTTGCCGGCACGTCGGTTGCCTCAACGCGATTGCCCACGAGACGAGGGGCACATTAAAGTCACCCTCCTCCTTTCTCAATGAGATATTGCCAGGCGAGTGGCCGAGGCACCTCAGCTTCTTCTTCTTATTCTTTTTTTTCTACTTTTTTCTCTCTCTGACGTTTGTTTTTTTTTTTGTATTTATTCCTCACGCTGTCCAACTCCCGAGATTCTCTTGCTATTTTCTTCACTCCTTTACTTCATCTGAGCCATATAGCTTCGTACACACACACACACATATAAATATATATATATATATATATATATATATATATATATATATATATATATATATATATATAGACGCTCAAGATATATATATATATATATATCTTGAGCGTCTTTTCCTTCATCGCCACTCCTGGTCTCTTCGTTCTTTCTCTCTTTCACTTCCCTTGCCCTGTAAATCCTCGTCCTTTTTAGCTCGTGAAAAAAAATGGAAAAAAATAAATAAAAAATGAAGAACTTCAACCACGAAACGCGCGTGCTCTCTTCGACTTAGTAGAAGCCACTTCTGGCTTTTCTGTCGATGGTACGCGTGCTGCTCTCACTCTCCGGTTGCCTCGCACCCGCGTGCGTGTGTTAAGTAGAAGAGGAGGAAGAAGATGGGAAAGAAAGAAAGGTCTCCTGGACGATCAAGTTGTCCCTCGATTCTTTCTTTCTTTCTCTCTCTCCTCTCTCTCTCTCTCTCTCTCTCTCTCTCTCTCTCTCTCTCGCTGTCACGTAGAGTACAAAAACATGGTGAAAAAAAATCGACGGGGGTGGGGGCGGGGGGATTTGGCGAATTAGGATCACGCGTGGGACATCACGGCAAGAAGGGAGAAGCGGGGAAGGGGGAGAGAGAGAGAGAGAGGGAGGGAGGGAGGGAGGGAGGGAGGGAGGGAAGGAGAGAGAAAGAGAAAGAGAAAGAGAAAGAGAGAGAGAGAGAGGGACGACCTCGAAAAATGTCGTTGAGACGCGCGGCAGAGATGGCTTAATCGCTCGGGGATACACGACTGTGAGTATAAATATGGTAGATCTCAAGCGCGAGGATTTTTGCGAATGCCGAAAGAGCCCATCCAGAAGCCTATATATAGTATAAAAATATAGTAAAAAAAGATAAGGGGAAGTGAATGATTTCTCCATTTAACTTTGAATTACACCGATTTGTTTGTTTGATGTTTCGGCAGATGACTCGATTAAATCTTGCAACGAATTTGAAATTTCGGCAAATACAGGTACTTGGTGAGAAAATATTACGCGGTGTGAGAATAATTGAGTAATTTTTAATACGAGAACGAACTCGATGATTTGAAAAAGATTATTGTGGACAGTGGAGAAAAAATATGAATAATTTGTAGGGTGATTTAAAAATTTGGTTAAACGATTTAAATTTCACGTAAGACGATACGAAATGTTATTTAGTCCTTGATGGCTGATGGAATTTGAAAATTTGTCTTTTAAAATTCCAACAAAGTATGATCTAAACTATACGATATAAAATTTGTACGATTTTTAGTTTAGTTTAGTTCATGTACGTTGGTTATAATGAAAATTAAGAAAGATTGGAGGAAAAATATTTAGTAGCGCATGAATAATTTGTAGAGAAATTTAAAAATTTGGTTAAATCTCTCTGCGAATTATTCATGTGCTATTTTATATTTTTAATTTTACGTAAGACGATACGAAATGTTATTTAGTCCTTCATGGCTGATGGAATTTTAAAAATTGTCTTTTAAAATTCCAACAAAGTATGATCTAAACTATACGATATAAAATTTGTACGATTTTTAGTTTAGTTTAGTTTATTTACGTTGGTTATAATGAAAATTAAGAAAGATTGGAGGAAAAATATTTAGTAGCGCATGAATAATATGTAGGGAGATTTAAAAATTTGGTTAAACGATTTAAATTTCACGTAAGACGATACGAAATGTTATTTAGTCCTTGATGGTTGATGGAATTTGAAAAATTGTCTTTTAAAATTCCAACAAAGTACGATATAAAATTTGCACGATTTTTAGTTTATTGCAATCGCAAAATAAAGAAAGAAAAAAAAAATTGGATGATCAAAATTTACAATAGACGATGGGAAATTGATCGATCTTTGAAAATAATTTCGATCATCAAAATCAATCGAATTCTCTCGATATGAAATAAAATGGCGATGCCCCCCAACCAAAATGTTCCATACGATTTTTTGTTCTTCCCCGCAAATTATTGTGGCAAAAAAAAAAAAAAAACAAAAGCAAAAAAAAAAAATGAGAAAAAAGAAAAGAGTGACCAAGAGAAAGAGCGTTGTGAGAATGGCAATAACGCGCGAGGGATCGTGAATTAGTGGTGTATTTGAGCGTCGTCGCTCCGTAGGAGAGAAAAAGGAGTGCCCGATGATTTCTCGCCCAATTAGAGTCGACCGGGCTATAAACTTCCTCGGAACGGATAAGATAGGAACTCTGTATCCTCTTCTCACTACTACCCAAGAAGGAAAAGAGAGCCCTGAGGACTTTGGTCCTTGTTGAGCGCGGGCGATTCCTCCGTGACTGCGGATACATACGAGAGTGCAACCGCCCTGGGTAAAAATGTTCTTTTCATGGGCCCGGAAGCCTTTCAGGTCACTTGAAAGAAGAAGAAGAAGAAGAAGAAGAAGAAGAAGAGGAAGAAACAGAAGAAGAAGCAGCAGAAGAAAAAGAAGCAGCAGAAGAAGAAGAAGAAGAAGAATAAGAAGAAGAAGAAGCAGCAGAAAAATAAGAAGAAGAAGAAGAAGCAGCAGGCGAAGAAGAAGCAGAAAAATAAGAAGAAGAAGAAGAAGAAGCAGCAGAAAAATAAGAAGAAGAAGAAGAAGAAGCAGCAGAAAAAGAAGAAGCAGAAGAAGAAAACTTTTACTCAATTCCCTTTATTTCTGTCCGTTGCTCTCTGCTTCTCTGCAGTCTTCCGTTGTCGAGTGAGAGACACGAATAGCCCTCTTTTCACCAGACCTGAGCATTGGAACGGAGCTAATTGGCTCGTCCACTGACCATCGCCCTTTTTTTTTCGACGATTGAATTCACGCCGTTGTCCACTGTATTTTCTCACCTCTCCAAAGGCTTATCCCTCCTCTCTCTCTCTCTCTCTCTCTCTCTCTCTCTGTCCACCCCACACCCTCGATAATTTCATCTTGTTTTCTTTTTCTCCACAAACTCTTTCGTCCTTTTTAACTTTCATTCTTGCCTCTTGTGTTTGTTTTTTTCTTGTATACAGTTGCAATTGACCTTGGGGGGGGGGGGGGGGGGTTTCAGCATATCGGAATAGAAACCTGAACGAGCACGTACGTTCCTCACAGAGGCGCGACGATCAATTAAATCGAGAGGAGAGCAGAGGAAAGAGAGCGAGAGAGAGAGAGAGAGAGAGAGAGAGAGAGAGAGAAGCCACTTTTTTGCATACATCTTTATATTGTAGACGTAATCATCTCGGCAAGATTTCAAGCAACCATGAAGCTTCTTCTTCACCCTTATCTCGAATTTTCTGTACCTCTCGGTCACTCCTTTCCATGTACTTGTTCGCAATCTCATCTCGTTCCTGACTGATACAATTTTTCCCTCGATCCCATGACTTTATCTCATCCAATTCCTGTCATGCAAGAATTAACTCACAAGCACACATTACAATCTACTGATATATTCTGTTGAACAAAAATAAAAAAAAAAAAAAGAAGCCTCTAGTATGAGAAAATCAGATTATACTTTTTTCTTGCTATTTCTAATCTTTCTTTATTTCTTTCTTTATTTCTTTCTTTATTTCTTTCTTTCTATTCCTGCGGTGAAAAAATGAAGTCATCGGCAGACATTAAAATCTGCTCATACTATCCAAATCACAAACACATCCGTAACGACTGAAAAACTTCCCTCTTGCGGATCTGATAGAATTCACGTACACTAGAAAAAAAGGATGAGCTAGTAACTCTCTGTGTGTGTCATGCACATGAAACAAAAAAAAAAGAAAATAAATAAATAAATAAAAACTGTCTAGTACCAGAAAATCTGATTATACACATATAGCTTATTGCTCACTCCTATCAATGATTATTTTCCCAATGCTATTTTATACCACAGAATGAAATTTCAGTCTTTGTCCAAGCATTAAATAACTGTATAGACTAACAAAAAAAAAAAAAAAAAAAAAATAAATAAAAACTGTCTAGTACCAGAAAATCTGATTATACACATAT